>JAHRHZ010000274.1:20533391-20560810 GCA_024137785.1 Ginglymostoma cirratum
CTTCATCAGAAAATGATTTTCTGATGAAGGGTTTAGGCCCGAAACGTCAAGTTTTCCTGCTCCTATGATGCTGCTTGACCCGCTGTGTTCATCCAGCCCCATGCTTGTTATCTCGGATTCTCCAGCATCTGCAGTACCTTTTATCTCATCTCCACCCTCACTTTAATCTGTTTGTGGCTGAAACCCTCATTATTTTCAAACCCATCTATTCAAATGTTCCATGGCTGGCCTCCCGTCCTGCATCTCTATAAATGCGCAAACCTCTGCAGCCCAAATTGTAACTTGCACCAAGCCCAGTTCACTTCTCACTTCTGTGTTCACATACTGCTTTCAGTCCGGCTTAAGTTAGAAGTTCTCATTTGTGTTCTCAGATATATACATCTGATCCCTGTCTACCGCTGTACTAACCTCCAGCCCTACCACTCTCCACAAACACTATGTTTCTTCAATTCTGGCATGATATGCATCCCCACTTTTCCTTGCTTTATCATTGGGGTTTATGCCTTCAGCTGTCTAGGCCCAATGCTCTACACTTCCCTCTCTAAACCTATCAGTCCCTCAAGGTTCCCTTTCATACCTACCCCTTTGATCAAGCTGTTGATCACCTGCCATAATATCTTTTTATGTTGCTCAGTGTAAAATATTGTTCAATACCACTCCCGTGGGACATCTTGCAATGTTTTATTATGTTAAATGACATTTTATGATTGCAAGTTATTGTTAGTGACATTTCATTATCATTTTCTCCAGTAACATCATTATGTCACATTAAAGTAGTACCATCAAAAAAAAATCCCTGCTTGAGGACTTAATCTAATAGACAACTAGAAACCATGAAGCATAGTTAAGATGTGGCCAAGAGATAGGTTCTGCCTACTCAGGTGGTGTAAAAGATCCTATAGCAATATGTGAACAAAGGAGTTCTCTCACTGTTCTGACCAATTATAATCCAAAAATCAATGCAAAAGAAACAAAGTAACTTTATTCCTGTTTGTGAGATCTTGCTGTGTGTCAATCACCAATTGCATTTGCCTAAAAAAAAACTATGGTAAAAGAAGGGTCCAGACCCGAAACGTCAGCTTTCCTGCTCCTCTGATGCTGCTTCGCCTGATGTGTTCATCCAGCTCTACACCTTGTTATCTATGGTAAAAGTAATTGACTGAATTCATGACATGCCTTGAGAATGTGAAATGTGGTACAATGTTGAAAGCTCAATCTAGTTAAGTTCATGGAACTCTTAATATCTGTCTACTCATCTACTTATGGTTTATAATTAAGTCTAGTAAAACAAAACCCTGTTTTGCAGTCTAAGTACAGAAATGAATATTTGTTCCCAAATGCTTAGCTTTTTTATTTTCATAGGTATTTAATATGACCCATAATTAACTGATGCCCTGGGAAGATTTCATGATTATCAGCGATAGATACAAATATTGGACTTCACCCAAAAGGGTCTGTGTGAAATTCCCAAATCAGGTTATAGTGTGATTCCAGTCAAGATGCTGTCTTTTTGCATCAATTTCAGTTATTGGGGAATGAGTGGGATCTTATAAGTTGCGCTTACAGCCAACTGAAATTCACTCTTGTTTTTAACAATGTGATCCGAATTATTAAGCTGGTTTTTCAATTTGTTAAGAAAACAATCAAAGCACGAAGTCACTTGAATTCTGCAATTATCTCAGTGAGAACTAGAATCACTCAAATGCACTGTTTAATTACAAATGACCCACTCTCCCAGTGCTGTTACACCATTAACTTCTATCATACTTTTTAGTGGAGTAAAAGATGTGTTTATGCCATAATTACATGCTACATTGGGGAAGTAAAGGGCTTACCGAAATATACAATGCCGAGGAAATGTTATTACTATGTTTCCAATGTTTCAGTGAGCATTTTTCTTGGTTTTATAACTTTACAATGAAATTACCCTAACTCTGTGATACCTTTTAAGTCAAAAGCCAGCAGCTTGAATCCCCATGATGAACTGTTGAGTGATAATGCATAAGATTCCACAGATGACAAGACTGGAATTAATCATTCCAAATATTTTTGCTTTTTTGTTAACAATGCATAAATATCATATTCAACAAGTTAGTAATTTACACAACTGAATGAATTAATTTAGTTGTTGACACACAGCTGCCAACGAAGATTTTACTTATTAGAAAGGACAGGAAACTGTTCTATTCGTTACATCACTGGATGGGGTTCAACGCCAACTTTTTGTTCAATTTTTAACAGACATCCATTTTTTTCTGTTGTGATCTATTGTAATTAAAACGGACGAAAATGATGTAAAAGATGAGCTAGGGTAAATATCTTTTTGCTTGTTTCGTCTTCTCATTGAGAAACAGCCGGCAGCTCATGACTGAGATTGGAATCTCAATATGCAGAACGATGTAGCTTCAAGCCTATGTCACTGCAGTCCAACAGATGATGTGTTGCAAGCATACCGTTAAGAGCAATTTAGGATTTATATGCTGCCTTCACCATGCCAGGTAATATAAGGTGTTCCACATCAGAAAGAATAACACAAACAGAAACCCATCCAAGGGAAAGGTATCAGGAGAGGTGACTGAAGATGAGATCAAAGCTTGTAAGACTTTTAAAGGAGGTGAGAAACACAGACGAAGAGGAGTTTGTTCTGCCACTGATGGTGCAGTGAAAGGCAAGAGGTGTTTAATGAGGAGGAGGAGAAGGGATGGCATGGCAGGAGAAGGCAGCTGAAGTCAGGAGGAAGAAGGCATAAAGGAAATTCAGGATGAGGACAATTTCTGCAAACAGGATATGCTAAAGGTTAAGGAGGTCGTGTAGTTTAACAAGGACAGGGGGGATGGGGAATAGGTGGCAAAGACATGATGAATGACTTTGATAGTGGCAGGAGTAGACTAAAGTTTCAGGTAGGTACTGTCATGGAGGATGGTATAAGATTGGAACTCTGTTCCACAAACAGCAGTTTTTACTAGATCAGTTGTGAATTTTAAATCGAAGATAGATAATATTTTGTTAAGCAAAGGTATTGAGGGATATGGACCAAAGGCAAGTATGTGGAGTTGGCCACAGATCAGCCATGACCTCACTGAATGGAAAGGTCTCAAGTGGCTGAATGGCCTACTCCTGTTCCTATTTTCCTATTAAAGGCCTTGACAATGCAAGAGGATGTGATGCATGAAATCCAGCTTCAAGCACATTGGTAAGGGTGTTCATAGTTTACTTAATCCAAATTAATGGCTAGGGAAAGGGACCCCACCAATGCTGAAGAACTGGAGCCAACATTGAGCGTCAATGTTTAACCAAATGAATATGTGATTAAACCAAGATCATTCTTGACGGGATACAATTGGTTATGATGGGCAGGGAACTAGTAAAGTTCAATACCTTCAGCATAACCCACACTTGCAGGCTTTTCAGTCTGGTCACTGATATGACCATGTTTGGGCAATACCTAATTGCAAATGTAATGTGAAATGACAGCAAGACAAAGCAATGACGAGTAAACCAAAAACATAATGAAGTTTCTCTGCAGTGAACTGTAGGTTGCTACAACATTTACCAAGAGAAATAAATGCAAAATACTGCCAAGGCTGGGAATCTGAAATAAGAACAGAAAATGTTGCAGAAATTCAGCAGATTTGGCAGCATTTGTGGAGAAACATTTAACATTTTGAGTCCAAAGGCTCTTCTTCAGAATTGATTCCAATTAATTCTGAAGAAGTCTTTGTATTTGAAACATTAATTCTATTGCTCTTTACACAAATGCTGCCAGCCCTGCACCATTTTCAGTTTTTATCAGATATTATATATTAGTGCAACATCAGCTCGAGAAACCAGGTATAACAGCTCAGAGAAACTGGGCTGGAGAAGGGTGGTGAATGAATTGGACCAGAGTCACATCCAGATTTCAAATTCAGATTCACCCGATGAAAAGAAGCCCAAAAAAGAATCCCCCTTATCCTCACGTACCACCCCACCAACCTCCGAATCCAACGCATCATCCTCCGACACTTCCGCCATCTGCAATCTGACCCCACCACCAAAGACATTTTTCCCTCCCCACCCTTATCTGCTTTCCGGAGGGACCACTCCCTCCGCGACTCCCTTGTCCGCTCCACACTCCCCTCCAGCCTTACCACACCCAGCACATTTCCCTGCAACCGCAGGAAGTGCTACACCTGCCCCCACACCTCCTCCCTCACCCCAATCCCAGGCCCCAAGAAGACTTTCCACATCAGGCAGAGGTTCACCTGCACATCTGCCAATGTGGTATACTGCATCCGCTGTACCCGTTGTGGCCTCCTCTACATCGGCGAAACCAAGCGAAGGCTTGGGGACTGCTTTGCAGAACACCTGCGCTCAGTTCGCAACAAACAACTGCACCTCCCAGTTGCGAACCATTTCAACTCCCCCTCCATTCCTCAGACGACATGTCCATCCTGGGCCTCCTGCAATGCCACAGTGATGCCACCCGAAGGCTGCAGGAACAGCAAATCATATTCAGCCTGGGAACCCTACAGCCCAATGGTATCAATGTGGATTTCACAAGCTTCAATATCTCCCCTCCTCCAACCGCATCCCAAAACCATCCCAGCTCATCTCCGCCTCCCTAACCTGTCCTTCCTCTCACCTATCCCCTCCTCCCACCTCAAGCCCCACCCCCATCTCCTATCTACTAACCTCATCCCGCCCCCTTGACCTCTCCGTCCTCCCTGGACTGACCTCTCTCCTCCCTACCCCCCCACCTATACTCACCTTTACTGGCTCCATCCCCGCCTCTTCAACTTGTCTGCCTCCTCTCCACCTACCGTCTCCTCTATCCATCTTCTATCCGCCTCCCCCTCTCTCCCTATTTATTTCAGAACCCTCTTCCCCTCCCCCATTTCTGATGAAGGGTCTAGGCCCGAAATGTCAAGCTTTCCTGCTCCTATGATGCTGCTTGGCCTGCTGTGTTCATCCAGCTCCACACCTTGTTATCTCTCATTTGCAAACAGTTAATATGGGTAAATGTAAATGAAAAATCAAGATTTGACTTCAGAGTTAACCCAAAAAAAACCAGTGTTGGTGACTGACAAGAAGAATCACGGATTTGGACTAGTGAAAAATTAGTACGTCAATACAGATACAGAGCTTCGTAAAAAGTAATTTACTTGAGCTCCGTAACCCAAACATCTTGCTATTGAACTATCACAGTAGATGCTTAAATGGCAATCTTAATTATTACCTAACATATTCAAGTCTTTAAAATACTTTTTGTGAGGTACAATACTACAGGACACATTCTATGATGCAGCTTAAGAATGATTGTTTCCGTATGGCCTTCTCACTCAAACATAATGGATATATTTTCATTTCTACTGATCAAATCATAATATAGCTGACAAATCCAACAGTCTTATATGAATGTATAGATTTCAGGAACATCTCAGGATACCAAATACTGAGGAACTCTAAAAGTTATGTCTAGTCAGTGATGTGATTAAATTGAACAATAAACTTTATTACAAATAGGCACCTTGCCTTTTTGTGGTCATTCTGTGAATTTTAGGAAAGGCATTTTTCTACAGTCTGACGAAAGTTCTAAATCTCTGCAGTCTGTACTTTAGCAAACAGAAAATGCTTACTGGGTGATGTTGGCGATGTTGCTCCACCCTCTGTGGTTGTTGTGGTTGTTTTGGTGTCTGGTGGCATTGCCAATGTTACTGATCTGGCCATGGATGGGGGAGGTGGCGGCGCCAGCATCTGTGTAGAAATGTAGTGGCTTGGGACTTTGCTTACCACTTGACCACTGCCATTCAGCTGTAAAGAAAACACCATACTTAATGATTATAATAAAAGAGATTCATGAAAGACACAATGGAATTCTTACTATGACAGACTGTACGTTAGTGTAATTCATATCGGATTCGTAAGACTGCTGTTTACATGGGGAATCAAACCTAATTTAGATCACTTTTAAGTTGAATACATAAATATACTGCATTCAACAGTTCTTCTGTTAAGAGGCAGGAGGCCACTGCCTTCTTGAGTGAAAACATGAGTGCAATTAGACCAGCAATCAAATATACCTTCATAAATGCGGGATGCAGAATGGACTTTCTAAATCAAACCTACCTTCAACTGGGCCTTTTGATTGGGACTGAATACAAGTCAACAATGACAACAGAGTGAAAAGGAAATGAATGTGGAGTACTTTCAAAATCAACTGTGTAATTTGGCAGTGCAATTTGAATCCAGAATAATAACTCGTCTCACTCCACTGAATTTAGGCGCAAATTGACGTGACCAATACAAATATAAGGTTGTATTTAATTGAAATGATCGTAGCAAAGGGGCAGTCTTGTCTGCTGGCTCGATAGCTGGTTAAAAGTCCACATCACCTCTTTTGGGGAAGACTTGTCGGGTGAAGTACTAAGTAGGCACTTACTTGGCCTTTTCTTGAGATTGTTCCCTCTGAGGACTGCCAACCAGAAGCCAGCAGTGCCTTGCTGAGGTGGTAGCTGCCACTGGTAATGCAGTCTACCTGAGGCCCAGGCCCTCTGAGGAGCCTTAGCCACAGGTGAATGATGGGAGGAGGGTTGAAGAGGATCGCTGGAGTTGTGGGAATGGTGAGGGGGTTGTGGAGTGTGTCATAAGATGCGATCATGTGGGGGAAAGAGATCAGCAGCAAGGGCAGGTCACCCCAATGCTGGGCCACTTGGTCAGGTACTGAAGCAGGAACTTGCCCCTTGGGAATGGCTAGCAACCGTAAAGAATTTGTTTTTCAGGCTTCCAGCATAGTTTGTCCACTGCCCACCACGTGGTGAATACAAGCAGTGGCGAGGCGAGGCCTTTAAGTGTGCATTAATTATTCACACAAGGTCCTCAGTTGGGGGTAGAGTGCGAAGGCCATCCATGAACTTGCTGATTCCAGACTTAATCAGGGCAGAAGAGGGAAGGTGCCATGGTCCCCAAATATCCTCCTCATTCCTGATAAAGTGACTCTTACCCACCACCAAATTTACTTTTGGGGGCGAGCGTTAAATTCCACCCATTCAGTCAATACTTTACATTTTTTTTTAAGAAAAAGCATGTTCTTGATTTTGTTAGAATGTTTGGTTTCCTTCCCTGAAAAATAATGGTTTAAAAAAATGGATTTTACAATGATCTGACTGCTTCCACAGACTTGCTCGACTTGTTGAGTTTGATTTTTAAAATTTTGCTTGGTAGAATCTGAATTCCAGCCCTTAAATTGTAATATCACCAGCACAACTACACTTATTTACCCAGATCAATCCATTATGAGAAAATAATTTAAAAATTGCTATTTTTCTAAAAAAAAAGTTCTTCTTTACTCAATATGAAATCTATTAGTGATCTAGACCGAGGGTTTTTGGACTGTTGTCACAGATGCCTATTGAGGGGAGTAAACTGATAACATTCATACTCAAAAAACTTCTTCAAATGATCAAACCACTAAACTAGTGTTGCGTGTTTAATTAACCTATCTGATCATGTATTATTAATTGGATGGTTAAGGTTGAAAGTTTTTTCAAAGAAATGCAAACATGACCAAGGCAGAACCTAAGTTCACCCTTTCAAGAGATTTTAGTAGTGCTTGGTCTTAAACATTTTAGTATTAAACATTAATCTTAAACATTTTAGTATTTTTCCTGAATGTTTTGCGCATGATTTTTGCTCATCGTAACAATTGTCAATGCATCTAATTTAATGATAACCAATCCACTGATTGATATGTGAACAAAGTCTGGCCCAATTGTAGGTTAAACATATAGACAACATCTGTACAACATATAATGTCCACGGCTCTTTTGATACAGAACTATCCTGCATTCACCACCTTCTTTTGTTATATAACACTGCCTTCAACGTTTTGGGATGCAGTCTGGGAACACAGCCATGGCTCATATTCAACTCCTGACCACACATGGTCTATTATGAAAGTTTTTGACTTTTCAACTATAAGTATCATAAACATGTCAATAAATTCAGCCTAGTGACTGCTGGTGTAAAGCTTTAGACCAGCAGCAACTGTGAGATAAGGGCCAAAACTGTGGTGATTTTTGTGATGACTGCCCACATTCTATGCACTAACCAAAATTTCTGCAGGGTTTTTCTGTGGATAGTGAGCTTTAGTATGTAGGTTTGGTTTAGAGTTACTCAATATCCAGGTTAGGATATTACACTTTGATGAATGGGGAGTCTGCAAGGATGCTGAGCTAAAGCAGAGAAACATTGTCTGAAGGCAGTGCCTGAAGCCAACATCAAACAACTTGGCTGGGACTTATTCTGGAGGTAAAAATCCTTTTAGGAAGTACTTGGAGAACATTGTCATCTGCTTCAAGCCCTCCAGACAATGTGGAACTTATGAACAGCGGTTTTAAGAATTACAAAGTTGTTAATTTTCAAACGTTTTGGTTAGTTTTCCAGAGGAGGTCAACCAACTTTTGTTGACCTTCTTTGCACCGAAGTAATATTTTTCTCAATAGGACAAACACCACATGTCTTCTTCCAAATGAACAAAAGGGGTTTGCAACAGGTGCTTCTTTCATTGGATTTGTTACGTTTCTGAGCACAAAGCTGATGACTGCCAGCTTGAACAATGCAATTTCTTAGGAAACTGAGGTGGCACATCACACTGGACACGACTTTTTTTTAGCATCTAGGTCCAAATCTACAGACACTGTCAAATGAAAATCTTACATTACTGAACATTTGAAGCTCTCACTTTAACAAGGGCAAAAATGAATATCTCATGCATTGTTACAAAGCTGGTCAAGGACTAGTAAGACTGTAAGATTCAGAAAGCAGCCAGGGTGATTATATCATAGATAATCAACTATGCTTGTCAGCCTTGAAGACGAAGAGACGCTTGAAAGATGGCTTTTCAGGATTAAAGCTACCTTCTTGTAATCCTGCCAAATGGTACCCTTTCAGTTCTCAGTGATACAGTGTAGACAGAAAAAAAAACAAAGTTCATGCATCACCAGGGTCATTACTGAGTATATTACTGCTACCTTTTAGTAATGCTTTAGATAACTGGAGAGACTGAGCCTTACAGTAAACTTTCCACACCTTCCTCCAAGATTATCATTATCCACTCTTTATTTCACAACTTTGACACAGAGAAATGTCGAACAATAGAAATATAGAGAAAGAAGATGGTGGCAATAATTGAGAGAATTCAAAGTCAGAGAATAGAACATATGCACTATATATACATATGAAAACAGCTGAACAAATGTCAGGGCAGTCTGAAGATTGGTGCACTTGGCTCTCATCCAGGATGTATATGTTCAATGCCTCCATTTTCTTCTCTTTTTTTATTTATTCATTCATGGGATGAGGGCATTGCTGGCTAGGCCAGCATTTATTGCCCATCCCGAATTGCCCAGAGGGCAGTTACGAGTCAACCACATCACTGCGCATCTGGAGTCATATATAGGCCGGACCAGGTAAGAATGGCAGTTTCCCTCCATAAAGCACATTAGTGAACCAGATGGGTTTTTCCAACAATTGGCAATGGATTCATGGTCATCGTTAGACTTTTAATTCCAGACTTTTTTTAAATTAAATTCAAATTCCACCATCTGCTGTGGTGGGATTCAAACCCAGGTCCCCAGACATTATTTGGATCAGTAGTCCAGCAATAATACCATTAGGCCATCATCTCCCCCTATAACGGCACATACGGTATATAATAATAATAAAAGTGGCTCAAAGCACCACCTGTATCACTGTCCTCAATCTTCTAAACTGCATAAGTGCCCTCTGATATGCTGCTTTTTTTTCTAAACAATCAAAAAAGAAAATCTGATCAAAATCAAAGAAAACACAGCCAACTTATTACCTTAGCTGTTCTTATGTGTGTGCAATGCCAGCGGTCTTTATTACTGAACACCAACTTGGTTGTATGTTGCGTGCACTAACACTTGGAAAGAGTAAGTGTCCTCACCTGCAGGATTTCGGCAAGAGGCAAATGGGATTTAGATAGCTCTACAGTTGTCCTGATGTCGAGGATAGCATCTAATTCACACAGTGGCCTTATGGTCTTATCCACTTTCTGCTCTATCTAAGGACACTTGCATTGAAGTACCTTAATGCTGGACACATTGCATTGCTTCAGAGAAATACAGTAGCAACCTACTCCAGTCATATAACCGTTGCCAGGTGCTTCTTCAGCAGATCGACTGATTTGTTATGGAGCTCATGAGAAACTTAGCACATATTCATGCTCTTGATGCTTTCATTTACCAGCACATAGCAACCTTCAGTGCTGCCAGTTCCTGCAAATGTCCAACATTTTTATTATACTGTTGAACATTTCTATGTTGCTTATAATTCTACCCTACTGAGGAAAAAAAATCATCAATAATATTTTCCAAACTTTGAGTTTGTGGCTATTATGAGGACTCAGGGTACAGCAAAGTAGTTACAGTTCCCAGAACTGAATGAATTAACCAATTAAAGACTGCAGAATAATTGATAATGCACAGATATGTACTCAACAGCAGTGTGGTGTATCCAGCATTAGAAAGTGTTGTTGTCAAAAGATATAGGCCTGGACTGACCTGCCAGAAAGTTTCTGGAAGGAAGCGGTACTGGTGTGTTAAATTCCCACCTGTACTTAATAGAACATGGCTTGGTCAATTTTAATGTAGCCATAAGTTAAAACACATTTGTTAACTTCACAGTGGAACAAGGTAGAAGTTGGTGTGACATGGCAGGAATTCACACGCTCTAGAGTCTGTGATGAGACAAGTGGAGTAGGTGATATCTACTTTTCACGAAGTCTTGCAGTGGAAAGGTGGAATGGTGGGGAATAAGCTTTTCTTGCCATGTCACTACTGGCCCCAGAAAGGCAGGAAAATTATTTACATTTACTGACTGTTCCGGTTTCAGGTTTCCCTGGTAGGAAACCCCTGCGCTGGAGTTAAAACTAACCAGGGCTTCAATAAGGTGTAGATGTAAAGAAGGGTCTGTCAGCTTTTGGAATAGCTCCTTGTCACTTTTTGAGTAGAAGATGCTGAATTGCAAACAAGGGAAGTCTTAGTGTTCCAGTGTGGTTAAATAACTTGCAACATTTTGACGGCCAACTTGCCTTGTTTTTCCAGTCAACAGTGGTTCAAAGTATTCTCTCAAACATGAGAGATTTCTAAAATTGACCTTTTCAAGGTTGTTCTTAAGTTGTCTGTAACTGCTGCACATGCTTATTTGGTGCAATTATAAACAAATCCACAACCGGGTAATGTTATAAGATTCATTATATTCATTTGTACACCTTCATTTAAAAGCTATACAAAAAAATACAGGAACGCCATCATCATTTTTCAAATTCTTACAAAGAAAATGGGCACCGCTGGTGAGGCTGACATATATTGAACTGAACAGCTTGCTAGGCTGTTTCAGGGGAAGCTAAGAGTCAACCTCTGGGCTTGCTGTGGGCTCGCAATCACATGTTGACTGTATAAGGTAAAGAGATAAATATTCTTTCTAGCGGACATCAGTGAACCAAATGGGTTCCTATAACAATCAATTATAGTTGTCATGGCAACTATTTTATATTCCAGATTAATTAATTGAATATAAATCCAGGCAGCTGCTAATGGCAGGATTTGAACCCATGCCTCCAGAGTATTAACCTGGTCCTCTGAATTACTAGTTCTTTGACAATCCCACACGTCCCTCCTTATTACATTAATAAGTTATACATTCGCACATCCTAATGTGAAGTCCGAGCAATCCTTTAAGACACAAGGGGTGACAATTGCTGAGTTTCTAAGTTTATTTATTTTTAATTCATTCATGGGTTGCTGATGTCACTGGCTGGACCAGCATTTATTAACCATCCCTAGATGCCCTTGAAAAGGCGGTGAGTCAGCTTCTTTCTTGAACTGCTGCAGTCCATTTGGTGTAGATCAACCCACAATACCTGTGTTTGTAGTCACATTACACTTTTTTTCATTCATTCAGGGGATGTGGCATCCTTGGCTTGGCTAGCATTTATTGCCATCACTAATTGCAGTTGAGAGTCAATGACATTGCTGTGGGTCTGGAGTTACTTGTAGGCCAGACCAGGTAAGGATGGCAGTTTCTTTTCTAAAGGACGTTAGTGAACCAGATGGATTTTTCCGACAATCGACAATGGATTCATGGTCATCACTGAATTCAATTTTCACCATCTGCCATTGCAGGATTTGAACCTCAGACCCTAGGACATTACCAGGATGCAGCCTGGACTGGAAGGCAGGTCTTATGAGGAAAGGTTGAGGGAGCTAGGTCTTTCTGCATTGGAGTGAAGAAGGATGAGAGGTGACTTGATAGAGGTGTACAAGATGATGAGAGGCATACAGTGGATACCCAGAGACTTTTTCCCAGGGCGGAAATGACTATTACGAGGGGGCATAATTTTAAGGTGACTGGAGGAAGGTGTAAGGGAGATGTCAGAGATAGGTTCTTTACACAGAGACTGGTAGGTGTGTGGAATGCACTGCCAGCAGTAGTAGTGGAGTCAGATACATTAGAGACATTTAAGTGACTCTTGGAAAGGCACATGGATGATAGTATAATGTAGGGTATGCAGGGTAGATTGATCTTAGTAGGATAATAGGTCGGCACAACATCGTAGGCCGAAGAACCTGTACTGTGCTGTACTGTTCTATGTTCTGTGTACCTGGGTCTCTGGATTAACAGTCCAGCGATAATACCACCAGGCCATTGCCTCCCCCTGTATGGCTAGTCCAGTTCAATTTTTGGTCAATGATAACCTCCAGGATATCGATAGTGGGGAGTTCAGGAATGGTAATGTAATTCAATGTCAACAGTCAATAATTAGATTCTCTCTTGTTGCAGATGGTCATAGCCTGGCACTTGTGTGGCGTGAATGTTACTTGCCAATTGTCAGCCCAAACCTGGATATTGTCTAGGTCTTGGTACGTTTGGTTTTGGATTGTTTCAGTATCTTAGGAGTTGTGAATGGTGCTGAACATTATGCGACTGTGAGCAAACTTCTTCACTTCTGACAATGTTGGAGGGAAGGTTATTGATGAAGCAGCTGAAGATGCTGGACTTAGGATACAATCCTGAGAAACTTCTGTACAGATATCCTGAGCTCAGATGACTGACCTCAAACAACCACAACCATCTTAGTTTGTGCCGGGTATGATTCATACCAGCAGAGAATTTTCCCCTGATTTCCATTGACTCCAGGCTTGCTTGGCTCTTTGCTGCCACATTCAGTCCAATGTTTCCTGAATGTTAAGTGCAGCAACTTCCATGTAAGACTGACAGAAACCCTGCAATAATAGCACAACTAACCAGAGCTAGTGTGAAATGTAGGAAATAAAATATCTTAATCATGAACTGGAAGCCAGACTGGCCCTCAGAGCCTGGGGAACTGGAGTTTTTTGAAGACAATGCAATAATAATATATGTACTATGGCGACGATCTTCACTGTCATGTAGTTCAAAACACAATGAAACACAGCAAGCAGAGCATGCTCATCTGTGTCCACTTTAGTTTTTTTAATGGAAAAAGAGCAAGCCTAGGACTGGCAAACTTGCCTCAGTATTTTGGAGGACTTGTACTTAGTAAAGCAGATAAAGATACCCTTCTGAAGAAGGTTCCAGGCCCGAAACGTCAGCCTTCCTGATCCTCTGAAGCTGCTTGGCCCACTGTGTTCATCAGCTCTACGCCCTGTTTATCAAAGATACTTCAGTGTGTTTGAAACTACACAGGGAAAATCAATGGAGAGCAAATCATTGGTCTCAATTAAGGAATCGGGAGAGATAGTCAATAAAAAGACCAAATTATTACCCTGTCCAACTCTTAACTACTCAGAAAAATAACAATCATGATGCTACATGACCTCATCTTTTGTCCGTACAGTACAGATTTAACAATGAATCACAGGAATTTCAGCACAAAGAACTCCATTTGTCTCACACTTCTTTGCCAGTGCTCGCTTCTCTCAAGACTCTGAAATATTCATTTCCTTCTTTCGGCCTGATCCCTCAAACATCTTTTTTCAGTTGCCTATTTAATGCCCTCATTAATGCCATTGTTAACTCAGTTTCAACATTTCCTTGCCCAAATGCTATTAAAATTTATATGTATTATACAGAAAAAGTCTTATCCCTCTTCTCAAAGCTTTTCAAAATTTGAAACAATTTGAGCTTTGCTTACTTAACTTTCCCAGCTCCCATGAACATAAATTTAGTTTATTAAACACGTTTTTGTCGTAACAGTAACCTTTCATCGGTAGTATCACGATATAGAAACTACTTTGTACTTTGGCTATACGTCCAATACCCTGTTTATACTGGAGTACCCAAAACTAGACGCAATACTGCGACATATACTAGAAAAAAACTTAGCCCATGCTACAGCTATTGGAAATGCCAAAAAACATAACTTGTGAGGCTGAATTAATTTTCTGATCCAAACAGTCCCTTGGCTAAAGTCTATTATGTATGTTAAAGTAGAAATGCATTTTCTCTGCATTTTCCATTGCAAATGAGGTCAGCCTTGGTGCAAATTTACAACCCAATTCTGCACTCTAATTTTGCAAAGAGCTTATAATGCTAATGTAATGCTTGGAACAATGCCATTTGCATTTTATTCTGTTCCAGGCAGTAAAATGATCATCACCACCATACTTCAAAATGCTTTATCTGTCAGTGAACACTGTAATAAAGTCACATAGCAATCACTTCTAACTATCCTGCGAACATACATCCTCATGTGGCACTGCATTGCCAAAAAAAAATCAACGATGCACCAGAAGAAAACTAATGCAGACCGTGTTAGTTTCTTAACAATAAGCTTTTCACTAACATGTGCAAACACAATTTACATACATTCAATCAAACATTTGTTAATCATGAAAATATAATTCTTTCTGGAAGCTTATGTGCCCACTTTTAACACCAAATGAATGGGTTTTGAGTGACTTATCTTTCACACGAAATAAACATCTGAAAACAAAAAGGCTCCATGCCTTAGCTGAAATGGCATCAGACCTCTGATTCTGGAAGTCCCACATCAAGACCCAGTAATCACTTTCTTGCTGGGAGAAGGTGTGGGAAATGGATGGGCTTGGCATATACTTCACACATCTACAGTTCACTGAAGCAGCAGCACATTTAAAAATGCATATGCCTTCAAACAGAGAGAGTTTCAGTCCTGGGTTTTCCAAGACACAACTTGTGAATATTTGAAGAAATGGAAAGGGTAAGTTCTCCCTTTTGGAGAAACCTTTGGAATAAAGCTGAATGTGCATATAAAGCTGATGAGCTCTGTAAAGCTACTGAACAACTTAAATCTCCAAGCACTTTCATGTTAAAAAAAATTATCCAGCATAAAATTGGAAAAAAATTGACATGAAAATTTATGCTTCTTGAATGCTTTTACAATTTATTGTTATCATAGTATTGGGAGGGGCAGCAGGGGGAGGACAGCTGAAAAATCACTGTTTCATAGGGTTTGGTTGACACTTTCAAATGGTTATAAATAGGCTAGCAGGCTTTGATGTAGGACTATGAATCCATACCTTATAACGGATTAAGTACTTGAAACAAGTGTTTGTTTTTACAAGGGATTAAGTACTTGAAACAAGTGTTTGTTTTTACAAGGGATTAAGTCTTTGAGAGGTTTACATTTATTGAATGAGATTTTATCAATTACTTATTTATTTTTATTTTCTTTTATATTTTTCTCAATTAGTGTTTTATTTTTAAAAAATAGTTATATATAATAGATAATTAGAAATTTATTTAATCTCACTTTGGTTTCTGATGTCTGCCCACAGTGAACACTGGGTGAGTTTGCATTGAGGGTTAAGGTAAAAAAAGTGGTGGGTGGAAGCATGGGTTGGCATAATTTGGCAATAGGTTAGTTTAAAGGTTTTAAATGGCTATGGCAATGGGTGGGAGGGTAATGGATTGCTTGATTTGGCACTACGTGGGGATGGAGGATATGGAAGCCATGAGGATTATGATGCAGCACGCATTGGTATTGATGGGGCATGGATTGCAAGTACATGATGAGTGGGAACGTGGTGTAATGGTGAGTGGGCTGTGTTTGGTTTTACAATTATTTTTTCCAATTGAAGGAAAAGTCCCACAGCACAGAGGCAGAACTTTTAAACAACTCACTTTCACACGTGGAAGCCTCTGTCACTGCCACCAAACTCTTTAGGGGGGCAGCAGGCTCAAGTCCAATTAGCATCCATTTGCCAGAACAAAAATCTAGCCATTTGGTGCCCTTTCTCCCAAGTTGGATGAGATGTGTAGAGGTGGAAAATTTTCCAAACAGGCCTAGACGTCTCAGGAATGAAAGTTCGGCCCAGATATTCAAAAGCCGTTTCTTTTAGCCAGAGGTGCAAGGTGTATGACCGGAACCACAGGAGAACAGCAAACTGTTCAGACCCCTGCGCTCTTGAGGCCAAGGAGATTTTAAATCCTGAGCGTCAAATGCATTGGCTCTTTTAGCTCTGCCCAGATCTCGTTTCTAGATCCACTTGCTGTGAGGTTAGTGCAGTGGGAAACAGACAGCATGTTCCACAGGCAAGTCACTATTTATAGTGAAAGTTGGACCTGGAGGCACCACTGTCATCTAATGCGCAGATTCACAGAAGGATCCTGCTGGTCAGAAGATCATGTTAAAAGGGGAACCTAGGTGAATGCAATCGGATAGGTGTGGGTATATCCAATACATCACTTCCTTGCTTGTTCTCCTTGCAGAAACTGGTGTATAGCTTCAAAATTGGTGGTTAAATCTGCATGATCCGATTAGAAAACAGAAAGAGACCACTTGGTCTCCTAGACTCTTGAGTGAACAGGTGTCTCTGTCCCTGTTAAAGTAAGGCTTTTCACAAAGTTAACAGAGTTTTGGAGCTATAGGAGACTGATTAGCAGGGAAAGCAAAATGGGTTATTAATAATTCCATGACCATTAGTAGTGCAACCACACAATAACACACAGCACAGGTAGCTGAAGTGGAAACACTCGTGGCAGTAAAAGAGAAAATTGAGGCTGCAGTTAATTGACCTGTGAAACTTCTCATTTTATGGTGCACCTTTCAGACTAACTTTAGAACCCAAGCTATGTAAAAAGTCAATCATCACATGCTGCTGTTGTTCAATAAGTGGTCCTTCACTCATATAGAGGATTGACCAGAAGGTCACATATTGTAACTTAAGTGGTATTTTCATAAAGTTGTGAATGGCTTTTGGTATCTAAAATTTTAATTAACTGGCTATATATTAGATTAATGACTAGTACACTTCTAAAATAAATTAAACATTAACTTCAAGAAAAAAGGGTGAAATATTTTTATACAGAAACTAAAAGTCATGAAAAAAATCCCTCTTGGTGAACCATCTACCAGATAAGACAATGAAGTATAATCTACACTTCAAAGGAGGCTGAATTGTCTCTTGTGGACCAAAACTGACTCAGCAATGCAATGAAGTTGCTGTTAGAACAAAGAAGCTGAAGGTGGAAGTGACAGCAAGTGATACTGTTTAAACTTCTCACAGTGATTATTTGAAGCATATAAACCTTACAGAGTCACACTACAGAAGCAACCTGTGGTAAAATGTTCCTGACAAACAGTTCTTACTATAAAAACTGAGCCTGAAATGTGCACTACCTCTTTGATCTCAACTTCTAAGATTTCTCACTTTTTGAGCTTGATGCTCAGACACAGCACACTATGGTACTGAATGTTTCCAGAACTTTGTACATTTTCTATATAAAGATTTCTCCTTATAGGCACCGCTCAGATGTCATGGCTGAAGACATTTTTATGCAACATGAAAGATGCAGACATGTCTTTTGAACAGAGGCTGCTGGGAGACCTGGGATTTCTGAACAGTGGACACAGCAGGAGATTGATTCAATGAGCACAAAAATAAAAAGCTGGTTTCATTAGAGAGCTGCTAATCCCTGTTAGTGAACAGAAAGAATGTACAGAAGGTATGACAGCTGAAAAACAGTTTGTTTTATATTTCTGTACTTGATGACAGTATTGAGTGTTCCTAAATTAGTTTCAGATACTCAAATGGGATTTCCATTCAACAGTGTTTAAAAAAACTGTACCCTAAGGTAAAACGTTCTGTTGCAATGTACCGTACCACATGTACAAAAAAGTTGGAATATATAAACTTAAATAATATCATCTAAAATAAGACCTAGTATTTATGGAAACAGTTTGTGAAAAGAGCTATTAACTTCAGACAAGTTACTACTGTGCTGATAGTATAGCTTCCTATCTTCTTGACACAGCCATTCATAGAATCATAGAATCCCTACAGTGTGGAAACAGGCCCTTCAGCCCAACTTGTCCACACCAACCCTCAGAGCATCCCATCCAGACTCATCCCCCTATAACCAAGTTCGGCACAACATCGTGGGCCAAAGGGCCTGTGTTGTGCTGTACTGTTCTATGTTCTATCCCACATAATCTACACATTCCTGAACACTACGGGAAATTTAGCACGGCAAATCCACCTAACCTGCACATCTTTGGAGTGTGGGAGGCAACCAGAGCACCCTGAGAAAACCCACGCAGACACGGGGAGAATGTGCAAACTCCACACAGACAGTTGCCCGAGGGTGGAATTGAACCTGGGTCCTTAGCACTGTGAGGCAGCAGTGCTAACCACTAACCACAGACACAAATTGTAAAGACAATTTTTTTGCAGAGTAAAATATACAATGTCAGTCTCAAATAAAGAGCAACACTGACCTTCAAGGTAAATGTGTGCCACTCAACATTCAACCAGTGAATATTGATGCATTGTGAGATCAGGACTAAGACAGAGCAAGAGAGATGTCATGCCCGATACAATGTCATGCTGGCACCAAATAGTAATTACAAAAAAGACGTTATATATAATCTCAATTTAGTAGTCCTTTATCTTAGTTTAATTCAATATCAAAAGATTGAAGACTAAGTATGTTAGAATTCCTGTCAGATATGATATTTGCAGCAAAATTCATTTAGGAACCCAGAAGCTAAAAGAGTTCGACGCAGAACGCTTTTACTTTTGACAATTGTTTCATTCTTTGGAACATGCATTACCAGAAGAGAACAGATTGAAGTTGCTGAGTGGAGTGTTTGAATTAAAAAAATAAAATGTTTGAGTCATGTTGGAGTTCTGGGCAGAAGTGACTGAGAGGATCATAAAGAAAGCTAGCTAAATTATAATGAAACACAACTTAACTTTTCAGTTTTTTCCACTTGAGTAATTTCAAATAGTAATTCTACATTAATATAATAATGATACATATGAAGGAGAGACTGCATTTATTGCTCACCAGAGCCACAAAGTTATTGAACACCTCCCTGACCATAATTAGAACCTGATGGCAATAATTCTGAGGGAAAAATCCTTCAGTTTCTGGTAAAAGTATAAATACTATATTAGAACATTTTGCCACTACACTCAAAATTACCAATGGGGAAAACTTTTCCATGTTTATAATGTTGCCAACACAGCCCAATCAAAGGAAATTTCCTTATCTCTTTACATCAGGCTTTTAAAATCATTTTCTCACTAAAAGGAGTTGGAAGTGGTTTACATTATGTGGCGTGCTTACACAGGTGTAAGATTTTGTTATAGTTATAAAAGAAAAGATTTTAATTTATATAGCAACTCGCACAGCCTCAACATGCTCCAATGCACTGTACTCAATTAATTCATTTTTAAGAGTGGCCACTGTAATAATCGAAGAAATATATCCAATTGTGCGCAGTAAAATTTGCGAACAGCAATTTGGTAATGACTAGATAATGTGCTCTTGTGACATTGGTTGAGCAACACGTATTGGCCAGTAGGCTGGGAGGACCAGTGGTCTCTTTCTCAAAACCATGCATGGGACCTTTTACATTTCACTCACCTTGGAGATGCTGAGCCAAAATATGTAAATAGTTTTTATTTTTGAAAACACCTGAAGGGTCAGACAGTACCTCAGTTTAATATCTCATCTGCTTGACAGCACTCAACAGTGCATCACATCGTCAGTATTGCATTGACTTGTCAGTCCAAACTAGGCACTCAAGTCTTTGGGGCTAGTCTTGAATCCACAACTGTCTGATTCAGAGGTGAGAGGCTACAATTTTTACCAAGGTTAACATCTGCTGCAGCCATCTGCTAAGGCAAGAAGTTTATTTCTTAATGGGCCAGGCATTGAAGACGTATTGTAAGATGATGCGGAATGTCACTGATCCCCAATTGCTTCCAATTCAGACAGTATGGAAATGGAATTGATCTGTGTGGCTGTGGTGTAAAATGGTCGATTGCAGTTCTGACTGCTGCTGCTTTTTAGAATCTGGACGATGTCAATTTGGCCAGTTGCCAGGTGGAAAGCAAACGAAAAGAAAATTAGGAAAAGGTTATCGCTGACTTTGGCAGTATCTCTGCATTCCTCGATTTGCCTGGTTCTTTGGCTGCCTGCTCTGTCCCTAACTCATTTAAATATTGGCATTAAGATGATCTATATTCACTTTGAGGAGTGGCAGCAGGACCTGAGGAGGTGAGAAAGCTGATTTTATTGATCAACCTATTGTTAAATCACTGAACAAGAAATAAGTCAATGAGCCCATTTCCTATGGTCAAAAGTAACAAGGGAAGCGGAGAATAAAAAAAAATCTGAAGGCTAATTGGAGCTGGCAGGTCTGGGAAAGATTCTTGGCTTAGTGAATGAAAAAGCTCAATCATCTTATGTTTCCAGAATATCATAACTTAAGGGTTCACTAGAAAATTTAGTCAAGTCAGCCCGCTAATATGGTGATTTGGCTTGGTTGTCATAGTTCTGATAAATGGGCACCTTAACATGTTAAATCAGGTGTTATCTCACTTTTAGTCTGCTATAAAATGTTACAATGCAGACAGCCAAAAGTTAAAATATTCAGTTCAAATCACGGAGAAAACTTGTTGTTAAACCTTAAAGTTGAGCTCTATGTGATTACATTTTGTGCAGTATATGTGCATTCCTGTTTCTAGGAGTGATCATTGTTATTAACTCTGGTAAAATATCTAAGGTAAATTAAAAGTCTATACTGTCATTTTAAAAAAAATCCATGACTGTAGTCCACACACTCAACTCAGTTTTACTCCTATTAATTTTACATTGGTTCATTCAAGTCATTCAGTGATGATTGAAAGTTAGCCCAAGAAAACTGAATTTTACTTTGGGATCAAGCCGAAGGTCCAGAGCAGGACAGTCCTAAGAATGAGATGCTTGTGTCTTCCCTGTTGTTGGTTTTTACAGAAAAAATCCCTAACTTGAATGTTAGGATTGACCTTTTCTAGCGACTAACATTTCAAAGACATTTTAGCCCGCTGGTGATTTCCTGCTTGATAAATTCATCAAAGAGAGTGCACTGTCATGAAATGCAACTCAAACAATGTTGCATTTTAATGTGACTTGACAATTCATCTTACTAAATGGTTAAAATAACTCTTTAAATGCAAAAGTGGAAGACATAAGATGTGAAAGGAAAACTTACTAGTCATGGAGGGAATTCTGACTGCAGTTCAAGTCTACAGCAGTTTACAATGAGTCGCCTTGACTTCTTTCTTCCAATTTTACATTTAAGGTATGCATGACTCCAGCACCATAAATCATGTTCAAATTCAGAGTCTGTCGTTTCAGTCCTCCTTACCACATAGTGCTAAACTGGTGACAAAAAATATTAATTTGACAGAAGGTAGTGTGGAGGATATGGGTAGATTTTGATGTCTCAAAAGCGGCTCCATAGTAGACTAATGAATAAAGTCAGGGGACAAGTGCTAGAATGGCTTTGAGATCGAAAGCAGGGAGTGGCACTAAAGGGTAGCCATTCGGTGTGGCAGAAGGTGAGAAGTGATGTTTCACAAGGATTAGTGCTGCAACCATTGCTGTTCACAATTTATGTCAGCCACATGGACTTTGGAATCAAAAATACAAGTTCTAAATTTGTGAACGAACCAAATTGAAAAGATGCAGTAAATATTGAGGAACGCTGCAATAAATTAGGGAGCATTAATAAAGTTACACAATGGGCAAATAAGTTAACATAGGTAAATGTGAGATAGTACGTTCTGGTAGGTAGAATTGTGGGGTCACTCACTATCTAGAAGGTGCAAATGTGGTGGAGCAGAGGATGAATGAGATATCAAAGTACAATATGCCAGCTTCATCATAGAATCCCAACAGTGTGGAAACAGGCCCTTCAGCCCAACTGACCCTGAGAGCTTTCCATCCCCCCCATAACCCACCTAATCTACACATCCCTGAACACTATGGGCAATTTAGCATGGCCAATCCACGTAGCCTGCACATCTTTGGACTGTGGGAGGAAACAGGAACACCCGGAGGAAACTCACACAGTCACAGGGAGAATGTGCAACCTCCACACAGACAGTCACCCGAGGACGGAATTGAACCCAGGTTCCTGGCACTGTGAGGCAGCAGTGCTAACCACTGAGCCACCATGCTGCCCCATGGGGTTAGCATGACAATATTTTAAAAAAACAAGCTTCAATTTGAGACGGATAGAACTGAAATTGGGAACCTATTCTAAATTTGGTTAGACTAAACATTGTAGTACAGTGTTCAGTTTTGATAGCTATATTACTGAAGGAATATAAGAGGCACTGGAGGAGTTGTCGAAAGAATTTACAGGAATGATACCATTAATGTGTGGGCATTTGCATCAGGAAAGGAGGAACAGGCTAGGCGTCCTATCCTCTTGAAAAAGGATGAGGCACAATCTAACATAGGTCTTTAATATTACTCATTCATTTGATATTTGTATTTCTTTTTTATGGGATTAGCATAACTAGCGGCAATCAATAAGAGGTAGTCACCAAAACAACCAATGGGGAAATCAAAACAAACTTCTTCGACCTAATTGTAGTAAGAATGGTGATTAAATTTATTATTCACTTTAAAGAGAAGCTTGACAAACATTTCCCAGAGGAGGATATAGATGGTTATAAAAGAAGGTTCAAATAGAGCACAAAGACAGGCTTGAATTGGTTAAACAAATTGGTCTGTTTCTTTGGTCATTTTCACAAATGATCCATTCAACTGGGCTTTTCCAAGACAACATAAAACTCAATATAAACTGATTGGTAAAGTCCAATAGTCCACATCATTGAATATTTATTTCAACAACTGCTTTGCAAATTCTTCGAAAGTACTGGGTCACAATTACCAGCGACTGAATATTTTTGAGCTGGATTTACATGACAACTGACTGCAGTATTGACTTCAGTGCAATAAGGATCCTTGGGCTGAACAAAGTAACATTTTGCCCATGAGCTGCTGAATAGACAGCTGACAGGACAGTTCAGTTATGGATTGTGCCTTTAACACATCAACCAAAGAATGTAAAGTTGCAATGCACATTACAACTGTGCAAGCAGAATTGTTTAGACCTTCAGGGTTCTGCAATCTGCACTGCAAATTACAAAGTACAGTCAAATGAAGAAAAAGAAATATTTCTCTTGGGAGTGACATTGGCCAAGATTTAGTTGCGCCAAGAGGAGGTTTGTGCCCATTAGTCAGAAAACCACAGGAGAATTCCTGTCAATTCCACAGGAGGGAACCAATGGAGTCAAGTGCTCACTTAATTAACCACCATCAGGCCTTCAATGTGATTGAGGAGCCAATCCCGGAAATCTCACCTGCCAAGGGATGTCAATCAACCCCAATAGAACATGTGGGGTAGACCTCAAAGGGTGCTGGAGATCCGAAGGGCCTTCATTTAATCCCAAATCCACCACTAAATTGTGGTATTTTCAGGGATAATGGATGTCAATTGGTTCATTAATGAGCCTGATTGACATTCACTGGTGATGTCTTCAAATCCTACATCATTCCCTTTTAACTTAATCTGGAGGAAGTTTTGATACCATGATAAGCTGCATTAAATTCAGACCATTCTACGATAAAGCATTATTTGTGCGATTCTCTATGTTTGTCCTTTACCCCTTTTCCCCTGATGGTGCAAGGTATGATTCCCCTCCGAGTTTACTCAACTTTCATCTCCAAATCAGTTTAAATAGATGGAGTGAGATGGAACGTTATTTTAGACAGTTTAGGAGTAGAAAGACTGGTTACTAGACTTTGATAATCCTTAAAATCACAGAACATGTGGGCACTTTCTTAAAATAAGATCCTACATTTTGATTACCGATCTGGCTTCTTGGCCATATTTCTATTAGATGGTGTCTTCTGTCCCTTGGGTCAAAACTTGTATCCAACAGCCAAGAAGGCCAGATTGACTTGCTTCTTGTGCTAATGTATACGTACCTGCAGCAAATAACTAAACATGTGAGAATTTCACACACAGTTCTCTTGTCCAGCATCGCCTGGCAAAATCTTTTATGTACCAAGCAGAATGTTTAATAGCATGTGTCTCAATGCAGGTGTGAACCAACTGGAGTGTTCACCAGGCAATTCAAATGGATGAAGATGGTTCATTGCTAAATTATGATGTGGTAGTGAGTCATACAGATTATAAAGGTTTGAAGTTTGTCCACTGGCATGTGTAAGTTATTGGTTTCATCTGGGTAGTGATGAGGACACTATGAATGGACTAAGCAACCTTGGACTAGGGAAGGAATAAACAGCCATGGCAATGGATGACATAGACACGGAAAAAGAAGAATTCCTCAGACTAATATTTGTAGTAATAACACACAAAACAGTAAATAACTAATAGTAAGGCTAGATAAGGACAGGATGACGCTCGGCTGTGCTGCCTTCTTTGCTCTGATAGCTTGTATTATCTAACTTCAAATATGAAGAATGCTCCTTTTCCGATACTGGCAGTGCTCCTGCACATCTCATTGCCTTCACAGCAGAGGGTTAAAGGGGGAAACTGGGGAATGGTGGAAACATTAATGTCATAGAAGTGACTTTCCCTCATACTTCTACAGCACAACAGTAAAATCCTAATTATACTTTGGCTACAACTTGTAAGCTGCTCAGCACAAAAATAATTCGCAACTAAAAGATTTTTTTAAAAAAGACAGCAATTAAATGAACACATGGCTATTGATTTTAATTAGTTTAGCACAGTAGCTTCTAAATTAAATTAAATTGGAAGGTCTTTTATGTTAGAAGACTTGGAAAAACAATCACACAATTTAATGCACACCATGAGCACTTTTTTTTACATTAAGCCTTTTTTTTACATTAAGCAGAGTACCAAGACCTCTAATTACGCCCAAATAATTTACTAAATGACGCAGTGCCAACTGTGACATGAGAATGATAATAAGCCACTAACATCTTCATGGCTCAGTGAGTAAGATCTTCCTCCAGGGTATTTCCTCAAATTGTAGGCCTTGACTGCTAAATGCAACCAATAAAAAAATCTTCGTTTAATTACTGTCAGGAGAAGACTTAAGACTGCTATACTATATAAAGCACTCTTAAAGCTATTTGTTCTAATTATTGTTGGAAGACCAATTGGAATGCGTTATGGGGTTATACCTTTACCTTCCTGCAGTGCCCTCTTTTATAATAAGTCAGTCAGACTGTTGGGACATTGACTCTTATTTCTTACTGTTATAAGTCCCTGGGACCTTACTATTGGCCAATGTGATTTTGTTTAATTAGTTCCAAATAAAATGTCGTAAATAGATATCAATGTTCATACAATTAATAACTTCCATATTGGAAGGGACCATAATTCCTACTTAAAAAATACTATTGTAAATAAAAACACAGTAAGTAGTCACTTTCACTATAGGGTTTATAAGTACAATGTCACCTTCACATGAGGATAACACTCCCCAGGGCCTGGGGAGTAGAACAACTGACACAGGGTGTCTCGCTCCGCAGGAAGCATGCGTCCTCTCATTTGAGCACGAAGTGGCATTGTCACTGAAGTCATGGAGTAGTCCGTGGCTCGCTCGCCCTCCCTCCCAGGCTGTGTGGAGGCAAAGGGCCCATGAATGGGAAAAAAATGGGGATAAATTGGGAAAAAAAGTAAATGAAAAATGAAAACATTTTGCAATACAATGCCTAGATAGATAATGTACACTTTACAAACTACAGTTAACTACTGAACAGATTTTCTAATTATTCACTTGCTTAAATTTCCGACTCTATCATTGTTGGTGGCAAATACATATTACTACAAGCTGTCTAATTATAGTCTGACAATTTGAACCAATAACTTGCAAACTAAATGTAAATGTTTATTCAAATTGGCCAGCTAAATTAATGAAATTCAAGTGAAAGTCACTTGTGTCTGCAATGCAATGTGTGGATTATAATATGTTTAAACATGGGCCATGTGCATAACCTGGGGAGAATTTATACATTTTCAATTTTATTTACTATATAAGGAAGCAAAGAGAGTCAATAACTCATGTCCTTAAAATTAAAAACTACATTTGTGTGTTCAGCACATGCATTACATTTTTGAAAAAAACATTGGAAGCTTTGATGAAGTGCTGGTGCATGCAGTACAAACCACTCAATTATGGAAAAGGGTGGGAAAGAACATCTGAGGCAAATTAGGTAGTTGCAATCAGGTGACATCAAACTTTGGTTTTAAAAATTTGGATGAAGATAGGAAGGTTGAGGGAGATAAGGAAGTCTACAGGGTTGAGTCCTAGAAAAGATAAAACTGTAGTTGGCAGCATGATGAATGATGTACAAGCAAGGAACGGACTGAATGAGATGCAACAAAATTAAGATTTGAATGCTATAACACAAGACCTGCAAAGATTAAGATAACATTTCAGCAGAATTTGCTACTGTTGTTTCTAACTAAATTAGCTTATAAATTTCCAAATGTTATTTAATACTCCGAAACTAAAAATATAATCAGGTCACAACTGAACCCTATCCTCAACTTTGTTCTTTCCAGCAGGGGTCACTGAATAATAATCAGAAACACAACAGCTAGTCATTTCTTCACCACCATCATCTCTCTCCTCCTTCCGTTTGGGGACACTAAGACCAAGTGTAGTCCTTAACTGATGAACAAACTGCGCTCACTACAAAGCAGGTACTCTACTGAGAATAGTGTTGGTCCACACACCTCAGCATCACCTTATGTAGCACATGTATCTGGGAGCCAGTATTATGCTTGAAATAAATTTTCTCTGGGGAATCCAGAGTGCATGGGTTGCATGTTTTTGCTACTTCATGCTCACAGCATCTGGTTAAAATTGTAGATAGACAAACAGGAAGCTATAAGAAAACAGCAGGCCAGGCAGCATCTGGAAGAAAGCAGCAGTCAACGTTTTGGGTATTACTCTTCTTCAGGACTGGATGTGGGGGTGGGGGGAGCTGCAGATAAAGAGGGGGAATGAGCAGTGGAGGCGGAATGGTGGTGATAGATGGACACCGGTGGTAGGTACGACCTGGTTGGTCGATGGGAGGGATGAACCCAGTTGGTGGCTGGA
>JAHRHZ010000274.1:20561210-20725536 GCA_024137785.1 Ginglymostoma cirratum
TCCAGCCACCAACTGGGTTCATCCCTCCCATCGACCAACCAGGTCGTGCCTACCACCAGTGTCCACCTATCACCACCATTCCACCTTCACCGCCCCACCCCCCACTTTATCTGCAGCTTCACCCTACCCCCACATCCAGTTCTGAAGAAGGGTAATAGTCGAAGTGTTGACTGCTCCTTTCGTCCAGGTGCTGCCTGGCCTGCTGTGTTCTTCCAGACTCCTGTTTATCTACCTGGGATTTCAGCATCATTGTCTCTGGTTAAAACTGTAATCTGGTTCAGTGGGACTTGACATGCATATATTAAAGATTATGTTATTGGCACTGGACAGTTGTCCTCTCTCCTGCTCAGTTGAGGAACTTAAAATCGTGAAAGGTAATTAAGTGACCTTGATGATTTTATGTTATCATTTGTCCAGTTTCTGCTGACTGAGTAGAGTTAAAACTGCCATCTATATTTCACTTTACTCTGAAAATAGTTACAAAAACTGACTATTTAAAAGAACAAAAGCATCATCAAATTTGAAAAGTCTTGGAAATTAATAAACATTTTGATCCTCTGGATATTCACCTTAATCTTTTAACCAGTCTACAGAGAAAAGCAGAACAATGGTATAATTTCCATTTTAAGCATTACTGTTCCTTGTGGCTTTTCAAATTGACATTTGATTTCCATACGTAAAGGCAGACAAATGATTTTCTGGGAATTGAACTTCCTACAATAATTGAAGATATCTACACATCAACAACTTTTGAATGCAGAAAAGCTACTGTAGTCTGCAAATAGCTGGCAAAGTGAAGTAGTGTTTGTGCTGCTAATACTGTTTTAAGCAGCAAGCTTCTCTTGAAGTAGTAGAGACACTAGGGATTCATTCATTTTTCCTTGGTTATCCACTGACTTATGAGGTAATTAGTCTGCAACTTTTTGACTAGTCACAATGCTGTCTCAATGATTGACACTTCTGATATACCATATCATGATATACCAATAAGTGATCTGACAAAGTTTTTGTTTCTTTAATACACTCACACCTACAGATTGAAAACCCTGCTGATGGCCGACATTTGTATCAAGTTGACTTTTGTGACAGTGTTTGGAATTAAACTGAACACCCTGTATTCACAAGGATAAAAGAAAGTCATCGTTCCATATCATCCCATGGCAAATATCTCTGCTCCATTGACCTACATGGTGTAAATCTCAGAGGAGTTTGCATGCCTCCTTGGTCTCTCAGTTGATGCTTGATATGCAAAGAAAAAAAATGCTCTAGTGGGTCAAAATCAATAGAGTTGTGTGCAAATCGAGAAGGCGAACCCAAGATAAAGGCATGCAATATCAAATGATACATGCTGATTCTTTGTCATGCTTCAGTTCCCCATATATTAATATTTTACATAAATTTGTTGGGAATGAGTTTTGCAATAGCAACAATAAGTGCTCTTGTAACATTCTATTAAAGCACAAGAGCATATGATGTAAAAGTTATATATCCCAGTACTATTTCAAACTTAGATATAAATAAATTGTGCAGAAATGAAGTTAAACACAGGAGACCTCTATAGATATTAAATTGCAGTATGATAATCCTAATCTTATTGAAGTGCTTATTTAAATTGCAGACACCAGCTTTTAAAACAGATTTCTGCCAGCAGTTAGCTTATAACATTTTTTTATAATGACAGTAAATTATATACATTCACTCTATTAGTTTAATGCATGGCTAGACTAAATGTATATGTAGAATAAGAATAACAAATTTTCAAGAAAACTGATTGTTCTCAGGTAGTGAGAGCAACGTTGCACAGCTGTAAGCAATTAATGGATTTAAACAGCTTAGTGGAATTCTTATTCAAAGAACAGATATTGCAACAGTAAAGTACTGGGCTTAAAGCTGAACTACAATAGCCACAATATAGTGATGCACTAAACAGTTATTTTGCCTACTTACCAGCGGCACATAGAATCAGAAAATGAATTAAGTGTTTCAATATTGAGAAACATGGGAAAATTAGAACAGTGCAAGTCTTGTGCTGTGGGCTTCTGCCAGTCAGTTGCGTGTAGCTACTATGACTACAATTTTCCAGTGGCCAGTAAGTCACATGAAGATTACACAGCGATATTGAGACCACTGGGAGCAACCACTTTCTTCTCAACAAGTGGGTTGGACGAGCAACTGGATTCGCATGGTATTTTTTGGTAAGTCTGACAACAGAGTTGGCTCTTGAGATCACAAGCCAGACACAGGATTGTCCCTGGTGCCACATAATGACTGATACTACAAAAGAAATTGCTTCCATTTATATAGCTTTTCCCATGACGTGAGGATGTCACAAAGCGCTCTGAAGAAAATGAAGTACTTTTCAAGTCCAGTTACCATGGTAATGTATGCAAATTCAACAGGAAAATTAGGCATAGCAAGATCTCACAAACAGCAATAAAAGAAATGTCTGGTTAACTTTGATGTGGTTTGTCATAGGTTATGTACTAGCCAGTACTCCAGGAGAACTCCCCTGCTCTTCCTTAAATAGTATCATAGGATATTGTAAATTAACCTGAATAAGCCTGAGTTTACCATTTTGTCAATAGATGACACTTCTGACCTTGCAGCATTCTGTCAGTACCATACTGTAGTGATAGCCTAGATTAATTGCTCAATTCCTTGAGAGGGGCTTGACTGGGCAACGTCTTAATGTTAGAAGTGATTCTAACTGATCACTGATTCAAGCTGATACTTAAAGACAACTGAAATGAGAAGAACTACAAAGTAAATCAAATTTATTTTATTCAAGTTACTTGGGCCACTTGAAAGTGAAAGGGATATATAGAAGACTGGAAGCCACGACTAACAGATATATCATTTCCATCTTGTTAAGACAAAACAAACAAGTTGAATTAATTGAAGAACTGATAAGCAAGTTTCCTTCAGACCTGAATTAGTAAATCTATTGTGTATATCAGTTTTGAAAATACACATCATATTACTACCCTCTGAAAACTCAGCCAACCTACAAGTCGTAGTCTCCCAAGATAAATAATTGTTGCATCCAAACATATTCTAAATTATTTTGAAAATCTTGTATTGTGTTGCTTGACTACTTTTGTGTTCTGTACAGAACAGCAAAACAGATGAAAGTTTGAATAACAGCAGTGTAGCGTGCTCGATTTGTGGTTCTAAAACTTAGCTTGTGGAGCTTTCCCAGCATCCATAGCAATGTTACAACACTGAGTTTTAACTTAAATTCACATCCAAGTCTGGACTTACAGTATATTTGGAGTTGAACTTTATTCTATGAGGGAGACCTTTTGGATCTGCAGACTGACTGAACTCCATCAAACCATTGTGGCAAAAAATTGTTGAGAATGGGTAAGGTTCCACACTACACGAACACAGGACTCACAATGGCTCATTTGATGAGGGCCACTCAAACTCCAGATCACACTATCTCAATTCTGCCTCTGAATTACAACTTAATTGATCATGCTAATAATTTTCAAGTGTCATTCTTGCCTTCTTTTGTTTTGTAGTGAGAGGTGAAAATACTGTGAATGGTGAGCTTTCCCACTGTCCACAGTATAAGTGGCAGGGAGCTTGAGAAACTAACTAAAAAACTTTGGGTGGCATGGTGGCTCAGTGGTTAGCACTGCTGGCTTATACTCCCAGGGACCCAGGTTCAATCCTCAGCCTTGGGCAACTATCTGTATGGAGTTTGCTCATTCTCCCTGTGTCTGTGTGGGTGTCTGCCAAGTGCTCCAGTTTCCTCCCACAGTCCAAAGATCTGCAGGCTAGGTGGATTGGCCATGCTAAATTGCCCATAGCATTCAGGGATGTAACAGGTAGGTGTGTTAGCCATGGGAAATGTACAGTTATAGGGAGATGGGTTTGGGTGTGATGCTTTTTCAGAGGGTCAGTAGGGGCTTGTTGGGCCAAATGGCCATTTTCCATACTGTACAGATTCTGTGATTCGTAAAAAAAATGAACTTCAGTTAGCTTCTGGGAAGAATGCAGCATCTTTTCTGGTGACATGGTACAACAATGTGAAAATGATATTTTCACTGTTGATTTATATTGTTGTGAAGTGAAGAAGATAGGATGGTACATAGTCCACAGGTGTATTACAGAGCACTATTTTTGACACCCCGCTATCAGTGTGATTGTTAATGATAGAAAACAGCTGAGAAGTGTCAGCTTTTTTCGGTCATTAATGTTTGAATGCTGTTACTGCAGGCATTGGAGTTTAAGTATCAGCTTAACTGTTTTTGGCGAAACTTTGCCCCGGTTTGCTTCCACAATGCATCACACATTCATCCGATTTGGTGCGAGCACAGTACTCCTAGATAACAGGCGATTGGCTCAAAGTGTTTCTTCCTTCACAAAACAACATAGTTGCTTCATTTAAGACAAATGTGACTGTATGAGTAGCCAGAGTAACGTAAGAGGATGTCATCTGAGACCCTTGAAATGGGCACATATCATCACTTTTAGTAAAAAATATAACAAATCAAATGTCAAAAATCTGAAATATATCACTGAATTCTGTAAATAAACCCGAAATGTTTATGTTCCTTTTCGCGTGATAAATTGTGACAGATCCATTGTGTTATTTCAAGTGGTTGTAGTTGCTGTTTTTATCCCTGTTTATATTTTTATTTTTATGACACCAGAAATATGTGGTTAATGTTCGACTGACAACTTCACACCTAGAATTTACTCGTTGACAGCTATGGTCAAACATGCCTCTACGTAGTCTGATTGATAAGTAGCACTGAAAGGTTTGTAGAGAGGTCCCTGGATTGCATCGTTCTGTTCTCCAGTCCCAGGTGGATGGAAGGAATGAACAACAAAGACATGCCTTTAGTTTGCATGAATATATGTAACATGATATCACACGATAAACCACAGACAGATGCTTCAGTACAAGTGGACTCAATGTGAATCAATAATTATACTTGTACTTACAATGTACTCTTGATTCTAATGAGTAAACATGTAGACAAACTTCTGTATGCACCACACTAGCCTTCACACATCTACATCTGAACAAATACCACGGCTTCCTACAACAGTATAGCAAGAGCATGTTACTAAATTGTCCATTTAACAATTATCTACAATCTGAGAGAAATACTCTTCAACCTGTCTGGTAAATTCAGTCCACACCTACAATCTCATTTACTTCTCTTCTTGGTGTCACTGAAGGGTGCATTTCCTTCGGCACACTGAATGGCCAAAAACACATTAAAACACTGGCACCCCAGACTCTAGATTACATAAAAATATGACAATAGGTTAGGAATTTCCCACAGCATTTTTAATATTAATCTATTTTACTCAATTGCCACTTTAGTTTTCTTTAGAATCCACAGTCATTAGAATCCCTACAGTGTGGAAATAGGCCCTTCGGCCCAACAAGTCCACACTGACCCTTGGAGCATCCCACCCAGACCCATCCCCCTATAACCCATACACCCCTGAACACTATGGGCAATTTAGCATGGCCAATCCACCTAGCCTGCACATCTTTGGACTGTGGAAGGAAACTGGAGCAAACCCACGCAGACACGGGGAGAATGTGCAAACTCCACACAGACAGTCACCTGAGGCTGGAATCAAACCCGGGTCCCTGGCGCTGTGAGGCTGCAGTGCTAACCACTGAGTCACTGTGCCGCCCTTTATTCAGCAATTGTACACAGCTGGCTCAGAAGGCTGTAATTTTCAGGTACATTGTTTCAGAAAGCAATCTTAGATTACAAACTGGCAGGACTGAGGGCATGCCACAATGTTTTACTTCACATCTTACAGATGAGATATTAATCTGAGGACCCATGTAACAGTTCAGGTGGACGTGAAAGATGCCATTGCACCACTTCAAGAAGAGCAGGGAATTCTCTTGGAATTTTGGTCCAATATTTCTTCCTCCATATCATCATTGAAATATCAGCCAACTGGTTAGTCATTTTATTTGGCATACTTGGGACTGTGCTGTCTGCAGATTGATTGCCACATTTGCCTAAACAACAATGGTGACTAAACTTTAGAAAGTAGTTCATTAGAACTGCCCTGGGGCATGACAAGATGCTATACAAATGCAAGCTCTTTCTTTTTAAACATATTTTATCAATCAATGTACTTAGCCACACAAATTCAACTGAAAGCTTAAAAACAAACTGAATCAGATCGAGTTAGACACAAAAATGCAGTACATCGTTTATGCTTGATTCAACCACGTCATTGTTATGAGGGAAAGATACAAAGGTCACATTCCCACTTTAGTTTTTGAAAATGATGGGACCCTGTGCATTATTACTAGTGAAGATCCACACCACCTTAATTGCAAATGCCATCTCAGTTCTAGAAAGTCAAAAGACAATTCAGAAGAAGTACAGCAAGAAAATGATACTGCATTGACCAAGAAGTGGTGATGACACATGCACCCTCCGATAGTACTGAAGTGTGCAGCCCCTTTTCAATTACTTTGCTTAATCCCTGACTTCAAGGGGCTGATTTATGAGCAGCCACTCTCAGGTTATTGCACAGATGCACAGTTTAGAGGGAACATTAGTGACGGCACATAATGAACCAAGGAGGGATGTTGACACTTCATGAACCAAGAACCACTACATTGTATTTTTTCTAAGAGGGAGCATCTGAGCAAAATTAAATTGATGCAAGAAATATTTCACAACAGGATTTTACATTACCTGCTATGCCAGCGCTTGACTGATTCCACAGTTGACTCCATGAGCCCACAGCAAGCACATCTCTTTAAACTCACAAGTGCAGCCACTAGTGATGTAAATATTGCAACTGTTCAGTCTATTTACACGCCATCATTACATTTCACTGTTTGAGATCTTGGCAAAGGGGTTGAGTCATTCACTCCTATTGTGAAATTTTACGTTAATATATTGACTAAAAAGTAGGTTACAAACTTAAATATGAAAGGACATTGCCAAGATACATGAAGACTGGTTAAAAAAAGAACCTGGATTTCTGTAGAGAGCTAAATTGATCAGGAAATGAATAGCACAGTATTTTAAACTCCACCATGAAATGCTGACTTTTGGCAACCACTATGTAATATCTTTATCTGAGAATGTGGGACTTCTTTCATACATATTCAGTCATATTCTCTGATACCATGGACGAAGTGGGAAATCCTAACAATCAACTTTGAAGGAAGTCTCAGAAAGAAGCTATTTTCTTTTCTTTTTATCTTACAAACTTTCATTTATTCCTTACATTCCTTTTAAGTCACAAGATTAGGTTTCACTTTTCCCCTTTTCACAACAGTATATTAGGGACATCTGTAAGAAAGTTTACTCTTACCGGGCCTGCTTGTTGATTGGATGAGTCACAGGCAAGTGAGACCAGATCCTTCAGAGGGTCTGGTGGATTGAGATGTGGCGGGAATCGAATCGTTGTGTGAGGGAAGTAACCTGAAGCACTCTGGGGAAGGATGGAGGTTGTTGGGAAATGCAAAGATGAAGAGGCATGGGGACTTCGTGATGTAAGACCTGTAAATGCATAATAGAACAGATGTTGCTTCAAACCACACTATACCATGAAGAGAAAGAAAAAGAAATCAAATCTTCCATTTAGTTATATTCTGAGAATTGAAGACACAAGTGGTTCACTTTCTCTGCTCGCACATCTTTGCTTGCGGCAAAAGCTTGCCACAGTTTATGTTTTGCTGTGACAAGTATTTACTGCTTATCATCAGAACATGTCTACATTTTAAATGAGGTTATTATCAAGTTTAAAATGCATTTTTTAAAAAATGCTCACTGTGAGAGTTAGGCAGAGTAAGTAGCTTTTTCACTGGATAATTGTGTAAGTTCCATTTTTGAGAATTATGAATGGAAGCTATATCTGAACAATTGCCTCAAAGAAAATGGGAGCCTTCACAAAAAGACCTGTAATTTTTAAAAAAAAATTAACGTTTTTACAATCTAGCTTTCAATACAGACCCGTTCCATTACAAACCAGGGAGCTTACTGTGGCAGCAGTTCTAATAAAAGATCATAGTCTTGAAATATCTCTCTCCAAAGATGTTACCAACCTCTTGATTATGTCCAGCATTTTCTGTTTTCTTTGATGTAAAAGTAAGTGCTTGTTACAAGATAAAGTGCACTTTCACTGACAAGTATAATATCCAATGCATCAGTGAGGATGTTGACAGTACAGCTCCTCATCAGTGGGGAAAATATATTGACGGGGCCACAGGCATAGAACACAGAACACAGAACAGTACAGCACAGTACAGGCCCTTCGGCCCACGATATCGTGTTGAACTTTTACCAGAAACCTAAGGTCTATCTAACCTCCACCACTACCTTATACTATCATCCATATGCCTATCTAATAGCCGCTTAAATGCCCCTAATGAGGTTGACTCCACCACCCTCTCCGGCAATGCATTCCACGCCCCTACCACTCTCTGAGTAAAGAATCTACCTCTGACGTCTCCCCGATATCGACCTCCTTTCACTTTAAAACTATGTCCCCTCGTAAAAGCTACCTCCACCCTAGGAAAAAGTCTCTAGCTGTCTACTCTATCTATACCTCTGATCATTTTGTACACCTCTATCAAGTCACCTCTCATCCTTCGTCGTTCTACAGAGAAAAGCCCTAGCTCTCTCAACCTTTCCTCGTAAGGCCTTCCCTCCATTCCAGGCAACATGCTGGTAAATCTCCTCTGCACCTTTTCCAACGCTTCCACATCTTTCCTGTAATGAGGTGACCAGAGCTGGACTCCAGGCTTTTGTATAGCTGGAGCATAACTTCACGGCTCTTGAACTCAATCCCTCTATTAATGAAAGCTAACACACCATACGCCTTCTTAACAACTCCATCCACTTGGGTGGCAGCTTTCAGGGAACTATGAACATGAACCCCAAGTTCCCTCTGCTCCTCCACACTGCTAAGAATCTTTCCGTTAACCCTGTATTCTGCTTTCAAGTTTGTCCTTCCAAATGAATCACCTCACACTTTTCAGGGTTAAACTCCATCTGCCACTTCTCAGCCCAGCTCTGCATTCTACCAATGTCCCTTTGTAACCTAGAACAGCCCTCCGACCGGTTCACAACGTGACCCACCTTCGTGTTGTCCGCGAACTTGCTAATCCACCCTTCCACTCTTCATCCAAATCATTTACAAAAATCACAAATAGAAGAGGACTCAGAACAGATCCTTGTGGTACACCACTTGTAACCGAGCACCATGTTGAATATTTTCCATCCACTACCACCCTTTGTCTTCTAAGGGTCAGCCAATTCTGAATCCAATCTGCCACATTTACCCCTATCCCATGCCTCCTTACCTTCTGCATGAGACTTCCATGGGGAACCTTATCAAATGCCTTACTTAAATACTTAAATAAAATTAATGCAGCTTTAGCATTAGTCTAAAGGAACATTTATTTCTATTCAATACAAGATTGTACGCTCATAATGCATTCAGTTCAGTACTTCAACGTCAACTTATATTTATATAGACCCTTTAACAAAATGAGAAGTCTCCATGTATTTCATAGGAATGATATTGAACAATGTTTGACAGCAAGGGCAGATGAATGAAAACCCAGTCAAGGAATAGGTTTCAAGGTATGCCTTAAAGGAGGTTAAAAAGGTAAAAAGGCAAAGAGATCCTTGGAGGAGGTTCCAGAACCTAGGACTTTGGCAAGGCCACCAACAGTTAAGCCAGTAAACTTGGGGATGCTTAGGAGAACTAAGGTTGGAAAAGTACACATGTCTTGGAGGGCTTCGGAGCTGGAGGAGACTAACAAGTTAGGCAGGGGTGAGAAAGGTAGAGATTGGAAAGCAAAGATGAGAATTTTGAACATGGAGGCTTTGCTTAACTGGGAGCCATTGTAGATCAGTGGGCATAAAGATGATGGGTGAACATGACTTGGTGCAAACTAAAACTGTAGCAGCCGAGCTTTGGATGACTCCATGTTTACTGAGGGCATAATGAGAGAGGTCAGCCAGGATGCACATAAATAGCCAAGTGTAGGGATAACAGGAGCATAGCTGAGAGTTTGAGCAGCAGATGAACTGAGGCAAGAGAATATTATAGCAATGGCAGGAAGTGGTCTTAGTAATCCAAAGCAACAAGATCACGTGGAGCCATCTGTACAGTAAAAGGGTAAATATATTGAAAAATCCCTTCAGTAATAACATGCATGAAACAGAATGTTTAAGCAATAAAATTTTCTCTGAATTGTCTTAAATTGCTCATTGGACTGTATCCACATAAAAATGCACTTTATGTTAAATAATTACAATTAGAAAGATACTTCAAGACCACACCGACCGTTTTTACATATTCCCACATTTATTTTATTTTTTATCAAAATATTCCCACATTTATTTTATTTTTCATCAAAATTTAAATCTAAATAATTATTCAAAGATAAAGTACATGTACTCAATACCATACCAAACATCAGTCAATAAAATGGAAAGTTAGTTGGGCCATAAATCAGGATGTTGATGAACCAGCATCTAATCTGTACTTCTACCTAAAACAGATTTTTTACTTAGAGTACTGCAGCATTGTTGGAATATGTTTGAAGTTGTGATTATTTGATGTTTTGCAAAAAGTTTAGAACAATGACTGCTGGCAATTACACGAGAATGTTATTCAATTTATGGTTCATTTCAAACAAGTCCCTTAAATGCACGATTCTCTCGCAGATTTTTACACACACGGTAAAATAAAGAACTATAAATATTAGTACAAAGAATAATTAGGTTTGAGAAACAACCTTCTTTATTTACACAAACAGGATGATTAAGGTATCTCAAAGTGTCTAAACTGCCACTGTTTGTCAATTCCAGATGTGTTAAACAAACCCATTTGTATGAACAGTGAATCAGTATTCACAGGCATAATCAGTTTTATATTATTGCTCATTTCAACTTGCCCCTAACAGGCTAGCATCATGGGTCACCCTCCCTGAAAAAGTCAATCTGTTTACTCTGCAAAATATTGCCAATTATTTCATAAGTTTATTCCCCTGTAGACATTTCATAGAAGTCGGCTAGGTATTTATTAGCTTAATTGAAAATGACTAGAGTTACACAAAGTTATGGCATCAAAAAATAACAAAGAATACAGTTGAGCTTTTTCAAGATTCTATATTTCAGACAGTAACTTTAACTGTTTCCTTACCACTGTGAACAGCAATCACAGGACGGTGGTGTTGTGTGAAGCTACTTAATCGTGAAGAGGAGTCCTGTGGAGAGGGGCTGTTAAATGGAGATTTGTCCATCTCTGTCTTCTTCACTGTAGGGGAGATACCTAACAGAAAATACAAGCAGCACAGTGTCAATACTTCACATTCATTCAATCCTTTCTTTGTCAGCGTTCTCCTCTGCTAATATAGCAGAAAAGAAATCACAACACTGCAGGATTATCTACAGCAACAAATGCAAAATGGAAGTTTAGGTAATGAATAATTGCAATGGATAATGTGTCCGTGAACAGAAGCAGAAGGGGTTCCTCTCCTTGACAATGTTTGCTCACATTGAAACTTGAACAAAGCAATTAGAAGGTCACTATTGAATTATCCTTCATTTTGCCAAATGTGAGAGAGTTTTGATCACAAGATTAAAAATTCATTTATTAGTAATATTGAATATGCTGAAGTACAATTAAAGAATTACCTGAAGTGTTTCATTTGGACAATTCTTTGGTTGTAGATTTTTATCTACTATATTTTGCCCTGAAAAGTAATTTCCAGTCTTCAACTCCAATGAATACTGTAAATGCTTCCTTAATGGTAGAGTAACTTAATCTCAGGATGGCATTTCTATCCATGCAAAGATTCCGCAAAAACCTTCCTTCAAAATTTTTCAGGCCTTTCCTTGAGTAGCCATCTTTGGCAAAGATTTAAGGACAGCTGGTGAGGCAGTTCCCACTCTAAACAAATGGGTGCTTGACACATCCATTTTCACTGGCAAGTCTGGGTACCAATCAGGACACTCAGAGGCAACATTTGAGACATGGAGCCTCATTAAAATGTGAGATCTTCCTCCTAGGAGCAGGTTCGTTGCCCCAGATAGCCCCATTCCCCCAATTCTGTCCTCTCACATTAAATTGGAAGTGGGTGGGTGCAAAAATGTGTTGGCTTTCAGATTTTTTTTCCATTTTAACACACTACCTCATTTAGGCCCACCTGTTTTTGAGATTACAGTTCCCCCAGTAAAATTTAAAGTCACTTATAGAGTTGCTTTCTCATTAGAGAGACAATTGGTGATGGTTTGAGCTGGGGTCATCACACCTCAGGAGAGGGGAGAAATGAGAAGGAAGTCCTATCATGGATCATGTGGTAATTGAACTTTTGCCATTGGTATCAATTTGCATTACAAACCAGCCTACTCAGCTAACTGACACCTTAAGTACTTTCTAGAAGGGTTGGAGTAGGAGGAATTATTGAGTAGGATATCTTTGGGCTTGTTCCTGTGATCATTGCTATTTAAAATTTATGGAAACAGTCTGGATTCATAAACTCAACAGAAGCAAGTAAAATTTGCAGATGATACCAAACTAGGAAGGCAAATGGAATTGTAAATGAGAGCTCACAAGTTACATAATGAATTGGGGAAATAGGTAAATTGGAAGAAAAAAGGCAGATAAAACTTAGTGCAGACCTGTAGACTCAGGAATGCAAAACAGATGATTCTATGGATGGTCTTGAAATAATTAGGAATGAAAATGCAAGAGACCTAGGTATCTAAACAGACTCATTGCAGAGCAATCAAAATAATGAATAGAGCATTGAACTACATGCCTATAATAAGTTATGATAACTGAAAGGAGATAATGATGAAGCAGTATTTCTGTGGTCAGCCAAATAAAGGGAAAAGACTGCAAATGCTGAAAACCTGCACTGAAAACTGAAAATTCTGGAGAAACTCAGCAGGTTTGGCAGCTTCCATGGAGACAGAAACAGAGTTAACAATTTGAGCTCAATATAATTCTTCTTCAGAACTGGTCAGACTGTGTTGTAAATTCTGCTTCCAGTTCTTGTGTCAAGCATCAATTAAGGTATTCAAGTACAGAAGGCAATGCAGCTAAGGATAATGAAACTGGTCTTAAGTGTCTGGGATCTGGGTCATTAGGTAAAACTGCAGAAATGTTGTGCAGCAGAGTGAGTACTTTTTCCTTTCTCCATCCAGGCTATAATTTAACAGAGAAGATCACACATCAGTTGTGGGACCTGGATATTTTTCATGCCGTTGATATTAAAGAGTCAAAAACTAAGCTGCCTTTACATGGCTGAAAGCTTTGTGCCAGATTGTGGCCCAGATATTAAAAGTGAAAATAACTCCCATGGAATTTTCAGCCCTTTATAATTGTCCAGGTACACACAATTAAAAGAGGATAAAGCTGTGAGCAAGTAATACAGACAGAATGAAGTTTCATGGGTTGCAATGAGCCACTTCTCAGAAATTTCGTACATATCTTGGACCACTGCTTGAATTTCCATGTGTTAAATAGTGTAATGCTTCTATCATTATAAAAATATCTATCTACCAAATGACTGAGAACATTGCAGCCAGAGACCTGATTTAAAATTGATCATAAGGAAGCTACTCTTGGTACCTCAGCAGAATTGACATTGTGAATGTAATGTTCAACTTTACAACTGATTTTCCTTCTCAAGCAACAAGTGTTACAATGACAAAAGTTATGGCTCACTGACATCTTCACTAACTCATGCTAGAGTCAGGATAAATTTCAAAGAGCAGCCTACCTGGGTGAAAGTGCACTGATGCAATTATCTAATTGCAAAGGAGCAATAGGGAACAAATAATTTTGCTGAACATTTTCCAGAAAAAGGTCAACATGTTACAATCTGGATTTAAAAGCTCTGGGCTGTCAGATGCCCAAAAGAGTCTTAGCATTGTAGTCAAAAACAAATTTCAGAACCCTCCAAGTCTACATCTTTGAAAGTTAATTTATCCAACCTGTATTAGGTAACATATAAAAGTTAAACATTTACTTAGGTTGAACCTGTCAACATAGATCTGTGTAACAAAGGAGATTCTTAGCATACAGTAAATTTGTTTGGCCTCAGCCCCCACACAGCAATGGACGACACAAATCTTAATGCAGCAGAAACTGCAGGCCATCGAATGCCACTGAATGCCATCAGAGGCGTGCAGATTGCCATTAGTACTTAGCACACTACTTTCGGGCTTTAACCATATATAAAGCAAGGTACTTGACTATCTTGCAGCTATATGTTAAAATTTACAATACAGAGGAGGTCCGGTGTCACAATCTCAAAACTTAATTACTAATCTTTGTGGCCTCTTAAGCGATCCTGGAATGTTCACTAAAAACCTGTAACATGGTCAGTGGAAGTGAGGACACCTTAGGGTGAGGAGCAGCAAGTGAAGCTTTAGATGGGACTAAGAGCATTACTGATAAAATCACTGGAATGCCATGGGGCAGGGTTGAGTGGTGGAATTGTAAATTGTGCAGTACTGAAGATGGATTCTTGTAGTTTTTATAAATGTTATGTTTTCCGGTATCAATGTGGTTTCTGATGCCAACCTCCCAACACTGCAATCCTATGGGTGGTGGCTAATTAAGAGGCCTTTTCTATGGGTACTATCTATTTAAGGACAATAACTGCCCTGCAGAGAGAAACGAATCCTGAAATGTAGGTTGGGGATGGGTGTGATGTGGTCATGGGGGCATCTCAAAGTGGATACAGGACACCTCCAGATGATGGCTTTTGTTTATTATGTCGCTAGTCATCAATTTACCAAAACAGGAGGCAATCTGTCTACCACAACTGATTATTTGCATTTCACAGCTCAATAGAAACTTCAGTCTGCTGTCTCTCCATCCTAGCTAACTTTCCTGACTGCACAAGACCAACCCTTAAGTATATGGTCCAGTGGGCACTAACTGATCTGTATTGTTTCTGGAGAATGACCTGATTCATTCTCGAATGAATTACAACACTGTCAGAGGTTGTAGAAAGGAAAGACTCAGGGAGTAGGAGACACAACCTTCCTAACTAAATCAAAATTTGCTTTACAAATATGGCTTTATTGGCAGCATGATGTATCTGTGAGGTTTATATATTTGCATTTTGGTGTTTTTTGCTACAAGTTTGAGTTCTTCAAGTCTGCTTTGGGCATGTGGCTTGTCTATGTGTTTGGAATTGAGAGCAAAACAAACTACAATATCCATAATTCCAACAGAGGGGTTACCCAAAGTACCTAAGAACTATCCAGAGGGCTTAAGGAGAGAACTTCCCAGATTGATTCAGTTTGTGCTGGGAAGTCAATTAAGAGAGAAGCATTTATCAAGCTCCAGTAGCACTGAGAAATCTTTCAATACAGCAGCAATGCCAAGAAAAAAGAGTTTAAAGAAATAAATTTCTCTTAGAATAATAAGTTATTACCATTAAATTACCAAAGTGTTGGAGATATAGCTAGTTGAGAAGAAGTGATGTTTTTGAAGTTTAAAAGAGAAGCTGCAGTATAGTGGGTATAGTGTGGCATTCAATGGAAACTAAGACAGGAGCAGAATAAGGAAGAGTTATCTACAGTTCCAGTAAATGTTTTGAAACTTTAAGAATTTCAAGCCTATTAAAACAAACATAAAAATCTCTCTCTGGGAAATTTATTGGGCTGGGTCTTGCTGGAAGTTCTTGGCATTACAACAATGTTTGTAAGCTATACCATGCTTGGATAATTTCTACTGTGTGCTAAAATCTTGCTTCTGTATTACAAAAGTAGTATTTTTCCCTTGCTTCTCTTCACTTCTGTTGTTCATAAACTTTTGTTTTACTGTTACAACATAGATTGTGAAATAATTCCATAGAAGCCGGTCTCACATCACCAAGTCACCCTTTATTTCCACGTGGAGAGTCCTTGACACTGATCCAGCTCCCAGAATGAACAGAACCTCTGACACTCCTGGTTATATCTGTCAGCCTGGGCTCCCTAATTGGACCAGGTTAACAACCCCTGTCAGGGAACTTATATTCTATGAGGTCCACTTGGCTGACCTCATTAAAATCACTACATATTGCAACATTTGTGTGCTTATGATTTAGTAAAAGATCACCTTGATAATTAAAAAAAACTATCCAGCCAGGTTCCTGTCAGGAATCTGAAGTCTTGTACTTTCATCTGTTGGATGACCCCCTTAACAACTGGCGACATTTGATCATAATAATTGGACTTCAACATCTGCAGTCTGTGAATCAACGATTATGAATTGGTGTTGAGACATAAATCAGTTGTGTTCTCGGGGGTATTTTATTGCATGACGACTGAAGATAGTTTTAAATGATACTTGTGGAAGTGGAAGATATAAAAGTGGTTTGTTTAAAATCTTTGACTAAAGCTAACCTGAGGGATCTACCAGATAAACTAAAGTCAAAGCAGGATCTCATAAGGATAAGATACTTCAAGTGATTATACAATGTTCAGAACTGGGGGGAAAACGAATTTGAATTAGCTAAACTGTAGTTAGAAATGAAAGGACTAGAGTTAGAGGAAAAAGACAAAAAACAGGAGATGGAATTAAGTGGGCTTGAATTCTAAACAGAAAAGGAAATTAGAGAACATGACTTAGTAAGAAAAACTTAGAAAAAGAGGAAGAAAAAAAGACGTTGTAAATCAGATGATCCCAAATCCAGTGAAGGATTTTATTTAACTAAGAATATATGATTAGTCCTTCAATTTAGAATGATGGAGTCAAAAGGTATTTACCTTCTTTGAAAAGATAGCCAGACAAATGAAATGCTGAAAAAAGTTTGGACTTTAATGTTGCAGAGTGTGTTGACAGGGATGGCTTTGACAGTAGCTCTTTTCAGTTAAAAGACAAAGAAGTTTATTAAATAATGAGGGGTACAGTTTGCGTTAATGGTAGCGTCTTTTCCCAAGGATAGGGGATTTCAAGACCGGGGGCACATTTTTAAGGCGAGAGGAGAGAGATTTAAAAAAGACATGAGGGGCAATTTTTTATACAAAGGATGGTTCGCATGTGGAAAGAACTTCCTGAGAAAGAGGTGGATGTGGGTACAATTATAACTTATCAAAGATATTTGGGTAAGTACGCGAATATGAAACATTTGGAGGGACATGGGCCAAGAGCAGGCAAGTAGGACTAGTTTAGTTTGGGATTATGTTCAGCATGGACTGGTTGGACCGAAGGGTCTATTTCCTGTGCGGTGTGACTCTATGATTATGACATCTAGCAACTAAATGCTTTTGATGGTTATGTAAAAACAGGGCCAAACAAAATAAATTGGTTTATGTTTTCCTTATTAAAATGTTGCACAAGTGAAATGCTCATGCAGTGGGAAAAAAGCTCAGACAGAAAGAAAGTTTTAAACCAGAACAGCTGTTGAGGAGCTATGAATAATGTCTGCAGTTTGTGGTGGCTTACAAGAGTTATCCATCATGCAACACCAGGTTAACAGACACTGAGGTTATGAGCTATCAAACCTGATGCCACTTAGTACGACACCTATTTGTAAATTGCTATTCAAAGCCTTTTTTCATTGTTTAAAAACAAAAAGGCCACAATGTTGAATTATCTGCATATTGTATATCCACAACATCTGGGTCTCCCTGTGTTCAAATGAAATATCAGATGGTTTGGATGTTATAACTTATAGCCAGAAAGAACTACCCATACAATGGCTCTTTGGTTGCAGCTAAAACCATAGAAAATTGGAATTCCATTGAACATTAGTGACATGATTTTAGCACGAAGCTGCTATCAAAGGCCAGGAGCAAGAACTTAATCTGATGCCAATTCTCCAGTCCCTGGAGGTGGTGGACAGAAACCAAATAATTGGGTGAGCTGGTCCTGGAGATAAACTCACTCATTGAACTCAACAGTAATTTCAGCTTGTTCCACCTGCCAATTAGAAATATCATTGATAACTACTCTGTCTCTTATTATCTCATCAGTTAATGAGCAACTTGCTCCTTGAACCTGTAAGTTTCCCTTTGTCAAGTCATAAACCTCATTAATTGCTGGGTGAGAAGATCTTCTCAACTTGCAAGCAATTAAGTACTCATTCTATGGCCAATTAAGGGCGTAAATACGCCATCTCTCTGATTACTCACCACTTCAGTGGGCAGGAAAGGTGGATGGCACTGTAAAATCATGGTAACCTGCCTGTCAAGCTGCTAGGATGGGTGTTTTTATTGCAAATTTTATTCACTTGTGAGACATGGGCATTGCTGGCTGGCCAGCATTTATTGCCCATTCTTAGCTGCCCTTGAGAAGGTGGTGGCGAGCTGCCTTTTTGAACCACTCCACTCCACATGTTGTACATTGACCCACAATGCCATGAGGGACTGTGTTCCAGGATTTTGGCTCAGTGACAGTGAACGAATGTCAAGATATTTCCAAGTCAGATGGCGAGAGACTTGGATGGGAACTTGCAGGTGGTGGTATTGCCGTGTATCTCTGCTGCCCTTGTCCTTTTTGATGGAAGTGGTCATAGGTTTGGAAGGTGTTGTCTAAGGATCTTTGGTGAATTTTTGCAGTGCATCTTGTAGATAGTACACACTGCTGCTACTGAGCGTCGGTGATGGAGGGAGTGGATATTTGTGGATGTGGTGCCAATCAAGCAGGCTGCTTTGTCCTTGATGGTGTCAAGCTTCTTGAGTGTCGTTGGGGCTGAACCCATCCAGGCAACTCTCACACTTCCATCGCCGTCCTGACTTGTGCCTTGTAGATGGTGGACACGCTTTGGGGAATGAGGAGGTGAGTTACTTGCCACAGTATTCTTAGTCTCTGACCTGCTCTTGTAGCCACTGCGTTTATACAGCAAGTCCAGTTGAGTTTCTGGTCAATGATAACTCCAAGGACGTAGATGGTGGGAGATTCAATGTTGGTCTGATTTTACTCTGATTTTCCTTTCCCTGTGGCTCCCACTTTGCATCAAGAAGAAGATTGGATCCCTTGAGAAGTAGTCCTTAGCTGGCAGAGTTTAGGACCCAGAAGCTCTGCCCTCTGACTGGCCAGCAGTGTCTAGCAACTTGCCCTGTGTTTGGGGGAGATACACTGCCTTGCTCACCTGCCTTTTGGATACACTATGGGCTAGGATAGCATTAATATAACCCTTCAATGCCATTTCACATGTGAAGCTACCACTTTGGTACTGTTAAATCTTCTGCAAGCCAGCAACGCATTGGTAATGCAAGTTTCAACTATTTATTAAATAAAATGTTACCACTGTGACAATCAGGGTAAAGTAATTGAATGCAGTTTCAATCTTGTGATAGGAGATGTCGAGTGGTAATGCATATGAATAACACAAAGATTTTACTCCCATTGAGAAATTTTACCGCTCTTTAAATGCTTACTATGTATGATTATACAACAGTCTACATTGTTCAGGACCAATGCATACCTGTTAACTTTTGCCATATTTGCTCATCTGTCCTAATATCTTGATATGTGGTCAATTGCCAAATATTGTTTGCTAATGCACTTGTGAACCGCTTTAGGACATTTTACTATATTAAAGATACTAAGTAAAAGCAAGTTGTTGTTAATGCCTGTGAGTAACACTGATGGAATATGTATAAGAAACAAAATTTATGTTCACAATTAATTGGAACAAATAATATAGTCAAACAGCCAAGCTAGAAAATATTAGTACACGAGTTTCCAATGCTCTCTGGCAGAATAAATAGTCCCTAATTTCACCAACATTTGACTAGAAAGAAATAATATGCTTAAATTAACAAGATTTTTCAGGAATGTTGTTAATGATTATGATGAATTTGTTGGCAATTATATCTTGCCCCTACCTGCCAATTAGAAATATATAACTGATTACTTTCTGTCCCTTATTATCTCATCATTTAATTAATAACTTCTTCCTTGAAACTATCAGCTTTCTTTTGTCAAATCACAAACTTTATCAAATGAATTTTAACTGTCATGATGTATAATATTAATGTCATTACCAAATCACTGAGTCTACTAAATTCACAAAGATTGCCAATGAAATATTGAGACGTTGGATTCGATGAAGTAGAATTTCCACCTTGGACACATGGCAATCCAGGGGCAAAGTGTGTTACGTGTCTGAAATGATGACCCAAGCTCAAACTCAAATGAACACAAACTTAAAACTGCTCAAGTACAACCAGAATTAGGTAACATTTTAGAAAGTAATTGCTTAATTTATTTTCCCTTGCATTAAAATAATGTTCTTTAATTCATTTAAGAGAGGTAACCTGTTTTACTTCTATGGCTAAAAATAGATTTAATCACAAAACCCAATCATTTTTCATAAGAGCATCCCGTCCACCCTCTGCGGGTAATGCAATTTTCAATAAATGCAAATAATTTAAAAAATTACAAAGCGCCATTTACTTAGTCATAGAATCATACAGCACGGAAACAGATCCTTCAGTCCAACCTGTCCACACCGACCATATTGTCAAACTAGTCCCATCTGCCTGCGCTTGGCCCATATCCCTCCAAATCTGTCCTATTCATGAACTTATCCAAAGGTCTTTTAAACATGATAACTGTACCTGCATCCACCACTTTCTCCGGCAGTTCATTCCACACACGAACCACTCAGTGTGTAAAAAAATTGCCCCTCATGTCCTTTTTAAATTTTTCTCCTCTCACCTTAAAAATGTGGCCCCTAGTTTTGAACTCCCCCACCATGGGGAAAGAACCCTTGTCATTCACCTTATCTATGTCCCTCATGGTTTTATAAACCTCAACAAGGTCATCACTCAACCTCCCACGCTCCAGTGAAAGAAGTTCCAATCTTTCCAGTCTATCTTTATATCTCAAACCCTCCATTCCCAGTGACATCCTGGTAAATCTGCTCTGAAAATTCTCCAGTTTAATAAATATCCCCCCATTACAGGTGACTAGAAGTGCACACAGTACTCCAGAAGAGGCCTCACCAACGTCCTGTACAACCTCAACATGACGTCCCAACTCCTATACTCAAAGATCTAAGTAATGAAGGCAAGTGTGCTAAACCTTCTTAACCACCCTGTCTACCTGTGACGCAAATTTCAAAGAGTTATGTACCTGAACCCCTGTTCTACAACACTACCCAGGGCACTACCATTAATTGTATAACTCAGCATATTTGCTTAATTCTGACCAGTCACTGCTCCCTGTGCAATCATTCCCTTTCGATTGTTCAGTGTTGGAGATTGTTAGTGGAAAAGCTTTTTCCATGTTACTTCCCCTTTTTTCATTATTTTGGAGATTAACTGCTCTTTTTGAGAAAATGTAAAACAGGAGTTTACATTTATAAAAAAGTCAAAAGCATTGTGTTGATACTACAGAAAGCACAAAAGTGATTGTGGAGAGATAACACAAGTGAGCTTCAATCTCACTCTGAATGTCTGGTCTGTCTCAATGTCTGATTTACCTTCAAGAAACAGTGTCAAGCCAATTTGTATAAGTCCTGTCTTTGTTTGTATTACCAAAATGTAATACCTCACATTTATGAAAATTAAATTCCATCTCCCATTCCTCAGTGCATTGACCCAACTGATCAACATCTCATTGTAATCTTGGATAACCTTCTTCACTGTCCACTATGTCATCAATTTTGGTGTCTTCTGCAAACTTACTAACCATGCCTCCTATATTCCCATGCAAATCATTTATGTAAATGACAAACAAATGTGGACCCAGTACCAATTCCTGTGGAACACCACTGGTCACAGGTCTCCAGTCTGAAAAACAACCCGCCACCACCACCCTCTGTCTCTTACCATAAAGCCAATTTTGTATCCAACTGTCAAGTTCACCCTGAATCCATTTGTTCTAACTTTACTAATTAGTCTGTCATGCGGAACCTTGTCAAAGGATTCACTAAAGTCCAAGCAAACATCTACTATTCTGTTCTCATCAATCTTTTTGGTTACTTCATTAAAACACTCAATCAAGTTTGTGAGACACAATCTTCATTGCATAAAACCATGCTGACTAACTGTAATCAATCCTTGTCTCTCCGAATGCACATAAATCCTACCTTTCAGAATCACCTCCAACAACATACCTACCACCAATGTCAGACTCACAGGTCTATAGTTTCCATGCTTCTCCTGACAGCCTTCTTAAACAATGGCACAACATTAGCCACCCTCCAGTCCTCATTAGCATATAGCAGTAAATTCTATAGTAATATAAATGTATTCTAATACTTTTTTTTCTTATAAAAGACACCTATTTGTACACATAGTTTTTTTTCTTTCACATGTCCACAAAAGGCCACAATTAGAGCATACTTTGCATAGTGATCTTTGCACTGACTGTAACATGTGCTGCAGGTCCTACAACTTTTATGCACTGAAAATGTTCTGCATGTTAGAAAGCTATAAACCAGACCTTCAAAAAGTATGTCAATAAATCTTTAATAAAGTAGGATTTCACATTAATTACCCTCTTGCTGTAACAGTGGAACATACGTGTCTATTACTGTACTTGCCATTATCTATCCCAGTATCTTCTACACTTTTCTGTTTCGATGGAAACCTTAGTAATTCAAGTTTTGCAGCTTGCACCTAGTCACTTCTGATGTTGGTTTACATTGGATATTTTCAAGGCCTACAAAACCTGTCTGGCCTTGACAAAGCAGATTAAATCAGAGGCTGCCAGCCTCATTAAAATATTTTGTTAGTCATACTGCTCTTTAGGAATTGGTTGGCTGCTTGTCCCTTATCCTGCCTCTGTCAAATCCCATAAGTGGACAGATTCGTATCAGGCTCCAAGTTTATATTGCTTTGATAACTTGATCCAAACATGCATTTCAGGCATTGAGTTTCAGCCCTAAAAGACCATTCAGCCCAACAGGAAATGCAACAAGGCTTGATGTTCAATGTCAAATGGAAATTGTGAAGAATGACAGGCATATCAGAGCTCTACAGTCTTGAGAAAGGCATTGTGAAGGTACAGTAGATTCCACATTATCAGTATATTCAGTCAATAATGCTCATAGATGTGGAGTAAAGAGTTAACTGTTTACTTTGAGAATCATTGTGTCATCACTTCTCTCAGGAAGTCTAGAAATTTAACTCCAGTAGGATTTTGCTTGGAGAGGTTCCCTCATCAGAAGTCAGCCTGACTGGCAGGCTTGACTTCCAGCCGGGTGGGATATGATCACTTTTTAGTTTTTGCTTTTTTCCCCAACTGGAAAGTCAATGGCTAATAGTAGAAAATCATTCTCCATGAGTTTATTTTTCACATAAGCCAAAAACAGCAAACCAGATGTCTGTGTATTTGATGTTCTGCTTGGCTACTGCACAATATACATAATTTCAGCAAAGAGATACAATAAATATTTTTTGCTTTACAGTGGATCAAATTACTTTACCTTTGGGTTTTTCCATAGCATCTAACATTGCCCATATCGGATGCCACATTGAGAAAGTGAATTAGAATCATACATTAGGAGACCATTCAGCCCATCATAACTGCATCAACTGCTTGAAAGAACTATCCTATTTGTTCACTAATATTGTTCACGAATATAAAACCAAGGACTGTAGATGCTGGACATCTGAAACGAAAACAGAAATTGCTGGGGAAACACAGCAGGTCTGGCAGCATCTCTACAGCAAAAGCAGAGTCAATGTTTTGGGTCCAGTAGCCCTTCTTCAGGGTCATTGCTTTCTCTCCACAGATTTTACCAGACTTACTAACTTTCTCCAGCAATATATGTTTTTGTATCCAAATAGTCCTATGTTTTCGCACCCTCCCCAAAGTCCGGCAATATTTTATAACTGAAATTTACTGTTAAATTCAACTTTTCAGATAGTCCATTCTAGATCAAAATGACTTGCTATACTAAAAAGAATCTTGTCTCCCCTTTCATTTTGCCAATTATCTTAAATCTGTAACCTCTAGGTATTGTTCTGACTGCCAGTGGAATTTTTTTTCTTATTTATCAAAACCACCTGCAATTTTGAACTCTCCGGTAATCTCTCTTTCCCTGTTCTGAGGAGAACGATCCCCATTTCTCAAGGTCTTCTGTAAGGCTCTGTAAGTGCACAGGTAACACAGTGTGGAGCTGGAGGTGCACAGCAGGTCAGGCAGCATCAGAGGAGCAGGAAAGTTGACGTTTCAGGTCGGGACCCTTCTTCGGCAATGGAGGATGGGGAAGGGAGCTCTGAAATAAATAGACAGGAGGGGTGGGACTGGGGAAAGTAGGTGATCGGTCACCATCCCACCAACCGTCCTCAGCTCCACCCCTCCTCTATTTATTTCTGAGCTCCCTTCCCCTTCCCCCATTTCTGAAGAAGGGTCCCGACCCGAAACATCAACTTTCCTGTTCCTCTGATGCTGCCTGGCCTGCTGAGTTCATCCAGCTCCACACTGTGTTATCTCAGACTCCAGCATCTGCAGTTCTTGCTATCTGTAAGGGCAAACTTGCCTTTGTTTATATTTCTGCTCCTCCAGAGACAGTACTATTATGTAAAGGGCAGATGATAGGGTGCTGGGGAGGGGAGTTACCAAAAAGTCAGTAGCATCTCTTTACTCATTTGCAGGTAATGACATTCCCCCTCTCCCCATAAGATAGCTGCTTGGCCTAGCAACTTGCGACTTCTCTGACTGACTTCTCTCTATCTGTCACTTCCACTTTCTGCTTCCAGTGAAATGCCTTTGAACATAACCAGCTAAGCACTTGTTAATGAAAGGCTAATTGGGTCTGTCTAGACAGGAAAACAAAACCTCACAATAATCCCAACCACCTGCTGGGCCAATCACTTCAGGGCTAAAGTTACAGCCTTCTCCTGGCCTTGAGGTCAAAGGGATTTACTACAGTATATAAAATCTCAGCACTTGTTACATTTCCGCACAGACTCCTGCCCTTCCAGTGAATCAGTATTAAAGAGAGGTTTTATTTTTTCAAAATGGCTTTATTCCATGCCTCTGAAATTCAATTTAACATAAAGATGGCTAATTTACAATCTTCTAGTTGTCAGAGATAACCAACTGTGAATCACAAGCTAAACTATACATATATCAATTCATACCAACTCTACTAATACTGATCCCTTGTCTCTCTGACAAATGTTTTTACTTAGAACTTTTTTTGAAAACATTCTCCTACACATGAACTTCGAAAAAAGAATTATTTGAGAGGGACTACATACCGGTAACCTACTTGAACTGTACAAAACCTTTTGAAATATTGGAAATTGAGGTTGCTCCATGAATATTTTTGTGGAATGACTGTAGATTTATTCTGCCCCATCACCTTTTGCAAACAAGCCAAACTCCCTTATCCCAAGTCCCATCTAAAATCCCAGCAGATATCGATCTACAGTTCTGCTCATAATTTTGCTGATTTGATGTTCATGTGTTTCTGTCCAGTACACCTGATGAAATCTCTGTAAACCAGAACAGAAGTGCATCAACCAAGTAATGCATATTGTAAGCATAAAAATAACAGTACATATTATAAAGAAAGGCTTGCATTTACACAGCAAGTTTCACAACCTCATTATATTCCAAATGATTACTTTTTAAAGCACTGTCACTGTAATGTAATAAAAGTAGGAGGTAAATTGCAAACAAAAAGCTTCAACAAACAGAAGTCAATTAAGTGGTAATGCTGATTGAGGAATAAATGTTGGCCAGAATAGTGAGGGAATCCTCTTGCCTTCCTCAAAATCATCCTTGGTTTCTCTTACATCCACCTGCGAGGACAGTCAGTACCTCAGTTTAACACTCAATCTGCAAATGTTAGCCAGTGCACTGGGGAGAGATCCCCTGCATTTCAAATACAAACTTCTACATCCACCTGAAAATGTAGGAAGGTCTCTGCTTTTAAATTTCTGCCAAAAGGTGGCACTTGCACACTATTACGCTGGGAGTATCAACCTGGCCATGTTGCGATGACATATTCCATTAAGAGGGATTTGTTCTGTCTTGCTTCTCTTGAAGAAGGGTGTTGTAAACCTGGTACAGAGGTGTCTGCTGAATGGAAAGCAGTGTAAATAGCTTTGGCTTTTTAAAAAAATGAGACAAAAGAAGCATGAGTAGGAGGAGTCAGGTTTACACAGACCCAAAGTTTTAGTTTTGCTTTTGGTCACTGAAGTTGGGGTTTTGGAATTGAAGCTGCTAGATACAGCTTTCTCTCTCTGCTGCTCGATTCATATTATCTGTGTTCTTTCTATTGGACTGGAGGAGATAGCAAGTGAGGGAAATCTGTTTTGCTAAAACAATGGGTGTGTTTATGGGATGCAGCTATTTTGGAACAGTTGATGAGTAGTAGTTAAAATATATATTATTTTGATACTGTTAAAATTATGCCAATACTTCTTTTTAATTTGATTTGTATTTTAATTGAGTTGTAAGAATAAAGTCTGTTTTGCTTAAAGCCTTGTAGTTTGACCAATTGATTTGTATCTGGAGCACAGCACCCTACACTTGCCTTTACATAAGACAAAAGTTGAGAATCTGCCTATCTCCTTGATATGTTTTGAGGGAGCTGGATTTGGTCTGGTCTATAATAATGTGTTCAAGTTTCTTGTGTGAGACTCAAAACTAAAACCCTCTAACTTGAAGGTGATCACTGAACTGGTGCAGGAACTGACAGCTTTACTGAGTGATTTCTTCGATCCAATGTTTAGGTCTTCAGAACTAGAACAAAAAGTTCTGACAAGGTGCTACAATCAAAGATAAACAAAAACATTGAAAGGTTAAAAATAATCAAAGGTCATCTAAGTATGATAGTATAAACTGCACAATTCGGTTATCACAGAATATTTTAGTATATTTCATATTATGAATGAATCCATACTTCATCAGATGCAAACTGGTAAGATAAAAGCTAATTATACCACCAGCATTCACTCATACAATGTCTTCAACTTGTGTAAACATTTCAAGTTACTTTGACAGCTGCACAAGTACTGAATTAGGATTGAGGGAAGCACTGGTGAGATAAAGAAAGGCTACACTTAAGGGTTAAGTTTAAGTAGCTTTTAAATGAACTGGGACATAGTTGATACTAATGTAAATGCTATCAATAGGTAGCTGGTGGTCCTTTCAAGGAAGCAACTTCTGGTAATTCTTGCAAATGACTAGACCTCAGATGTATAAACTTTCATCTTTCTTCTAGACATGAGCCTATGAGGTCAAAAGGAGTCCATCGTGTCTGCATCTTCTCAAATCATCATAATGACAACACTGGAGGGCATACAATTTTTAAAAAATAGACTGGTTTGCAATATCTTCTGGTATTGATCAAACTTAGACTCCACCTTTAAAAACCAAAGTTCTCCACTGATAATTATGTTTCAACGAAGCGCTTTTAAAGATGTGCACTTGATCAAATGAAATCTGGCTTGTGGCTGTGCCTTAAACTACCAAGAAGGGAAGGAAAATTTAGTATTTGCCTTTCAATCACCAAACACTTGAATTATGTTCTTGATTAAAATCAGGAATAAAATGTTTAATATCCTTTAGGTCAAATGAGGCCCAGTTCAGAAACAGAAAGGAGATGTAACATCGTTAGCTATGGCAAACGACTGGCAAACTGATTGATAAGACAATACCTGCAGTACTTCTTTTTTTAAAAAAAGCCAATAAATGAGGGATGCACACATTAGTGTTAATCACTCATCTTCCTGATCTGCAGAGTTATACTTTGTAGAGCATTGAATTACAGCAGCATTAGATCCAGAAACACTGCACTTCTTAAAAAATGCTTCTCCTCTTTATTTGATGTGGACTTCACAGCAAACAGCATCACCCAGACATCAGTGTCTCGGGTGTCTGAATCTCTTGTCAATGTTCCTTACCAGTTAGTTTCCTGAATTTATGTGAGGGCATGTCAAACATAAATTATACCAAACCACTGGCTCGGGTCTTGTCAACTGTACACACATCATTGATGAAAGAAAGCTGAATACACTGTCAGTCCAGATTTATTATTCTTGTGCTCTCCTGGCAGGCTCCTGTCCTTCTCACTCCATAAAATTCAGCTTATCAATATCCTTACCTACACCATGTCTTACTCACCCATTTCCTGCTAATTGAGATGGGCTCCTGGCCCCAATACACATACACTTTAACATTCTCAGACTTATCTATATTATCATTCATGGCCATCCATTTCCTTACCTGTAACTGGGTCTGCGGCCATAGGGGCCCCCAAGAACTTTACATTCTTCCAAATTGCCCCAAATCTGGCTTCTTATGCTTTGCCTAATCACATCAGCTTATATTTAGGAGCTGTGGCTTCAACTATCTAATCTGCAAGATTTGAAAATTTCTCCCTGAATATTTCTGTCTCTGCAGCACACTCCTCACACTTTACCACCCTACCAATTACTATGTCATCCACAAACCTTGTAATCATGCCCCTACATTTTTGTCCATATCATTATAGTACATCACAAACAGCAAGGGCCACAGCAGCAAGCCCTGTGGAACCCCACTGGAACTGATTTCTGGTCACAGAAACATGCCTTTACTATCACCCTCGGCTTCCTGCCTCACCAGTTTTGGATTCACCGTGACACTTTGTCCTGGGACCCACTGGCTCTTATTTTCTTGAAGTCTGCCATGAGGTAGCTCTCAAAGCACTTTGCTTAAAGTCCATGGAAACCGCTGCAAATGCATTAACGATATCAACATTCCTGGATGCTTGATCAAATATCCTGATTAATCCGTTCTCTCCAAGTGCAGGCATATTTTGTAGTGATAAGTCAACATTTTTTGGTCTGCAGGAATATTTGTAGTGAAGTTCCCCATAGGTTAGAATTCTGATCCTTGCTTTTTCTGATGTGTATTAACGATCTAGATCTTGGTATGCAGGGGATAGTTTCAAGGTTTGCAGATGATTCGAAACTTGGATGCAGATCTGCAAAAGTGCATAGATACATCCCTTGATTGGGCGCATGGATGGCAGATGAAGTTCAATGCAGGGAAGTATGAGGTGATGCATTTTGGTAGGAAGAACATGGATCGACAATACACATTAGGAGTTACAGTGCTTAACGGGATGCAGCAGCAGAGCAACCTGGCTGTATACTTGGAATGACTGTTGAAGGTGACTGGTCAGATAGCGAGAGCAGTTAATAAAGCATACAGTATTCTGGGTTTTATTAATTGAAGCAGAGGGTGCAAAAGGAACACATTTGGCTAGACCTCAGATAGAGTGTTGTGTACAATTTTGGATGTCATACCATAGGAAAGATATGAACGTATTAGAGAGGTTGCAGAAGAGGTTTCCAAAAATTATTCTAAGGATGAGAAACTTCAGTTATGGAGGATAGATTGTTCTTGAAGAGGAGGTCTAATTTAATAAAAATTCAACATCATGAGCAATGTGGATAGGGAGGAAGTGTTCTTACCTGTTAAAGAATCGAGAATAAGAGGGCACATATTGCGATTTGCAAACATAGCAAGTGTGATGTGAAAAAAGAACTGTTAACATCTGAAGTGCTTCAGGGCTGAAATGCACTGCCAGGAAGTATATTAGAAGCAGAGCTAACTGAGGTATTCTGGAGGGCATGGGATGATGTTTCTATTCAAGTAATGTGGATGGAAATATGAAAAAGTAGGCAAATAGCACTAATTTGTAATCCTCATTGGAAGCCAGTGCAGATACAGTGGGCCAAATGCCTTCCACCTGAACTTTGACAATTTTGTGATACGAAGGTTCTGTATCTAGATCTGTTGATTCTAAAACTACTTGTTAGACAAAATTGTTAAAATCAGTCTTTTGAAGTTGGGGGAATAGAATTTAAGGTATACTGGGCCAACAATGTAGGTGAGAACAAGTATTACTCCACTGTGACCAATGTATTTCGGGTTGCTGGAGAGGCAATTGTTTAGTAAATTGATAGTTGCTGAAGTGTCATCATTTGTAGGCCACTGGGTAGTTACAGATTTAAAAATGGAGTCATCTTGGAGTTGGGGTAAGCATTTCTGCCATCATACCTTTATTTAGGGAGCTTGACTCATTTGATCCCAGCTGTCAAAGACTGGGCCCATTATGTGGAAAGAATGCAGTTTTTTCCTGGGCAAATAACGTTGGGAGCAGATAAAAAGCAATGATTTTTCCGCCTGCTTGCATACACACAGCACTCTTGGTTATAAGGGGCTTAACTTCCCCCGAGGCAGCAGACACTAAAATCTTCCAAGAGCTGACTAAGCTGCTTAAGGAATATTATGACCCCAAGCCTCCCCTAATTCTGAGACACTTTCGGATCTATTCGGCTGTTAGAGAACCGGGGAAATGGTCACCACATTACCAAAAGGATGTGGATGCTTTGGAGAGGGTGCAGAGGAGGTTCACCAGGATGTTGCCTGGTATGGAGGGTGCTAGCTATGAAGAGAGGTTGAGTAGATTAGGATTGTTTACATTAGAAAGACGGAGGTTGAGGGGGGACCTGATTGAGGTCTACAAAATCATGAGAAGTATAGACAGGGTGGATAGCAAGAAGCTTTTTCCCAGAGTGGGAGACTCAGTTACTAGGGGTCACGATTCCAAGGTGAGAGGGGAAAAGTTTAAGGGAAATATGTGTGGAAAGTTCTTTACGCAGAGGGTGGTGGGGTCCTGGAATGCATTGCCAGCGGAGGTGGTAGAGGCGGGCACAATCGCATCATTTAAGATGTATCTAGATAGATACATGAATGGGCAGGGAGCAGAGGGATACAGATCCTTAGAAAATAGGCGACAGGTTTAGATAAAGGATCTGGATCGGCGCAGGCTTGAAGGGCCAAAGGGCCTGTTCCTGTGCTGTAATTTTCTTTGTTCTTGTTCTTTGACTCCATCTGAAACACCACCTAAATGACCGAACTGCTAGTGTTCTTTCTTAAATATCTTATTCTTTACTTCAGCATTGATTATGGTCTGTTGTTACTTGGTTGAAGCATGCTGGAATATTTTTAGTATGTTAAAGACGTTATTTACATGCAAGATTTGTTAGTCCAAAAAATTCAGTCAGGCCTAAGCAAATAATTCATACTATCATGCCCTTCAGCCTCCATTTGAATTCCAGGAGATACTGTGTTTTTTGGCTCAATGACTTCTCAACAGATGGTCATTTCCCAAAATTTTTTATTTTTGTTCTCTTCTAAGGTAACTGCATGCTGCTTCAATATCCAGCAAGACCTTAGAATGGAACTGTGTCCTTTCTTTAAAACAGTCAGCATGTGACACTTAGGAGGGAGAGATGCCAAAAAGCTGATGTGAATAGTGGCAGACTCAGAAACAGGCATTCATAAAAGCAATCATATCTAGACCTCTGAGTATAAAATTATTTTACACCAAACATTCCCACTCACTTCCATTCACAATTGTTTTCATCCGACATTACTTTTAAGGCCATGATCCATCCATTGAATTCACCAAGAACATTAGAGCAGAGTTTCCTCATTTACTAATCTTGAAAATAGCATCAATCAGGCAGAGCGCACCCAAAAATGTATGCCACCAAATATTAATTGAAATTGCTTTCACTTGCAGTCTGGACCAAATACACAGGCCTTCTTCTGGACTGCTCCACCTCTGGTAGAGTTGAACTCTTTGAATCATACAGTAAAGAGACCCTTTGGCCCATCAAGTCTATACCACTCAGCGACATGAAATCTACACCAGTACCTTGCACTAATTTCCAGCATTGGGCCCATAGCCTTGAATGGTACGACACTTCAAGTACTCAAGGAAGTATTTTTTAAAGTTTGTGTGGTTACCTGACTCAATTAACCCCCCAGGCAGTATATTCCAGAAACTCTTTTCCTCAAATCCCCTCTAAACCTCCCGTCTTTCACCTTAAAGTTATGCTCCCTTGTATTTGACGCTTTGACAATGGGGAACAGTTGATTTTTATTCACCCTGTCATGACTCTCGTAATCTTATACAACTCCAACACGTCCTCATTAAATCTTCTCTGCTCCAAAGGGAACAACCTGGGCTTAGCGAGCCTCTCTTCAAAGCTGAAGTGTTGCATTTCAAGCAACATCCTGGTGAATTTCCTCTGCATGTCCTCCAGTGCAATTATAACTCCTGGAAATGGTGAGGAAAAACTTTGCCCCTGAAGCCATTCAAGTGGAACTTTTCTGCACCTTCTCTCTGATTTCATAAAATCATAGAACAGCACATCACAGAAAGAGGCTATTTAGCCCATCCAGTCTATGCTAGCTCTTTTAAGAAGTAATCTATTAAGTTTCTCTTTCCATATAGCACCAAAATGTATTCTACTGCAAATATTAATCTAATTCTGCTACAGTCATGCTGACCAGGTTTCCTAAACTGAACTAGTTCCATTTGGTTGCATTTGGCCCATATCCTTCTAAACTTTTTCTATCCATATACTGTCGAAATGTCTTTTAAAATTTGTAATTGTACTTGCTCTTATCACTTCGTCTGGCAGTTCATTTCATGTATGTACTACCCTCTGTGTGAAAATGTTGCCCTTCAGGTGCATTTTAAATCTTTTCCTTTTCACCTTAAACCTATGACCTCTAGTTTTGGACTTCCCTAACCTGGGAAAAAGACCTTGGCTATTCGCCTTAATCTCTGACCCTCATGATTTTATAAACCTCTATAAAGTCACCCCTCAACCTCCTACGCCCTGGGTACAAAGTCACAGCCTATCCATTCTCTTTTTATAACTAAAATCTTCCAGGCCTGGTTAACATCCTTGTAAATCATTTTTGCACCCTTCCTGTTTAATAACATCCTTCCTATAGCACGGCAAGAGGAATTGTACAGAGTATTTCGAATGACTTTACTGACCACAAACAAAACAGAAATTGCTGTAAAATCTCAGCAGGTCTGGCAGTATCTGTGGAGAGAAATCAGAGTTAATGTTTTGGATCTGTGGACCCTTCTTCAGAACCGATGGTGGCTATGAAAACGTTGTTTCTCATGCAGAAGATAGGGTGGGGGAGGGGGTAGGGAGAAAACACTTGATACAGATGGAGCCCAAAGAAAAAGAACAGTTGGACAGGCAGAGAGGTGGATAACAGTCAGCCTAGGCCAATGAATAGCTGGGAACGGAGATTGTTAGTGGCTAACAACAGATAGTATGTAATAGCAGACCATGTGATAACAAGGCTTGGTGTGTGGGGGTTGGGATAAGGACATGGGAGAAGGTGCCTCAAGCCCTAAAATTGTTGATCTTGTTATTGAGTGCAGAAGGCTGTAGAGTTCCCAAGTGGAAAATGAGGTGCTTTTCTTCCAGAGATAAAAGGTACTGCAGATGCTGGAGAATCCGAGATAACAAGCATGGGGCTGGATGAACACAGCAGGTCAAGCAGCCCCAAGAAGACATTCCACATCAGGCAGAGGTTCACCTGCACATCTGCCAATGTGGTATACTGCATCCGCTGTACCCGTTGTGGCTTCCTCTACATCGGGGAAACCAAGCGGAGGCTTGGGGACCGCTTTGCAGAACACCTGCGCTCAGTTCGCAACAAACAACTGCACCTCCCAGTCGCGAACCATTTCAACTCCCCCTCCCATTCCTCAGATGACATGTCCATCCTTGGCCTCCTACAATGCCACAGTGATGCCACCCGAAGGCTGCAGGAACAGCAAATCATATTCAGCCTGGGAACCCTGCAGCCCAATGGCATCAATGTGGATTTCACAAGTTTCAAAATCTCCCCTCCCCCAACCGCATCCCAAAACCAGCCCAGCTCATCTCCACCTCCCTAACCTGTTTTTCCTCTCACCTCAAGCCACACCCCCATCTCCTATCTACTAACATCATCCCGCCCCCTTGACCTGTCCGTCCTCCCTGGACTGACCTATCTCCTCCCTACCCCCCTACCTACACTCACCTTTACTGGCTCCATCCCCGCCTCTTCGACTTGTCTGCCTCCTCTCCACCTATCCTCTCCTCTATCCATCCTCTATCCGCCTCCCCCTCTCTCCCTATTTATTTCAGAACCCTCTTCCCCTCCCCCATTTCTGATGAAGGGTTTAGGCCCGAAACGTCAAGTTTTCCTGCTCCTATGATGCTGCTTGACCTGCTGTGTTCATCCAGCCCCATGCTTGCTTTTCTTCCAGCTTGTGTTGAGCTTCGCTCGAACACTGCAGAAAGCCTGACAGAGAGATGTTGGCCAGGGAACAGGGTGTTGTGTTAAAGTTGCAGGCAACTGGAAGCTCAGGGTCCTTTTTGCAGACAGAACAAATGTGTTCTGCGAAGCAGTCACCCAGTCTATGCCTTGTTGCCCCAATGTAGAGGAGACCACATTGTGAGCAGTGAATGGGACTAGTAAATGGGGCTAGTTCAGATTAGGAAACCTGGTCAGCATGGGTGAGTTGGGCTGAAGGGTCTGTTTCCATGCTGTATTGACTCTATGATTGTAACATAATTGGATTAATATTTGAAGGAGAAAACATTTTAGTGCGATATGGAAAGACGGGAAGCTTTGCTTCACCTAAAAGGTGTGTTTGGGGCCTTCGATACAGAGGAGGGAGTTACACCTTCTGCAGTTGCAGGGCAAGGTGCCATGGAGCTGTTCCTTTAAAATTGTATTCTTTGATATGCAATGTGTTTTCTTCATTCCTCTCTTCAAAATGCATCAGTCACGCTGAACATGACTGAACTGCATCTGTCATGAGTCTGCCCAATTCAGCAGCCAATTTCCTCTTGAAGTTTATTACTACCTTCCTCACTGTTAGAAGAGTTGTAGAATTCCTATAGCGCAGAAGCAGGCCATTCGGTCCATTGAGCCCCCACCAAGGAGGAAAATGCTGCACTCGGATGAAACCCGCACAGACACAGGGAGAATGTGCAAACTCCATACAGACAGTCACCAGAGGCTAGAATTGAACCTGGGTCCCCGGTGCTGTGAGGCAGCAGTGCTAACCACTGAACCACTGTGCTACCCCTTAGATGTAGCTGTTAATTACACCTCCAAGTTTTGAGTCATCTGCAAATTTCAAAGCAAGCAATATCTGGACATAGGAATCGCAATGTATTTCTCCTTACAGTTTGAAAGACTGCCACTCACCACATCTCTGTTTTCTTTCTCTTCACCAATGTTGTATCCATTTTGCTGTAATGAACCTTTTTGCTTATCTTTGCTTCAGCCTATTGGCTTAAATTTTGCTGATAGATCTAATACATGGTAATTTATCAACACCTTCTGAAATTCATGTACACAACATTCCCGCACTGCCCTCAACCATCTGTTTCTTAAAACGTTTAACCTAATCTCTTCCTATTTTCCTCCCTCTTTCAACTTAGAAACCTTGAAAATCCTAGGATAACACAAAAGAGTTCAGACCAAACCTTTCCCTTTGGTTTGGGACTGGAGCTGAATTAAAACTGTTCTTTTACACTGAGTAAATCTGGCACATGTTTTTTGTAGACATCAACATGATTTGGAAATATAATTGTGTGCTAAATCTTCTGCATCTTTAGTTTTTCAACTTACATTCCACTAATAACAGAATAACAATGTTGTAATACAAATATTTGCAAAGCATATAATTTTTCTGCACTTCAATAAAATCACATCCAACAAAACATATCTTGGTAAGCAAGTTCTATATTTATCTGACCCTTTGTGCTTATACACAAGAGCATCGCATTCCTCATGCTGTTAGTTCTTGCAGAGAAAATTGTGGTATTATATAGGGAACCACACATGAAAATGAAGACATAGAACCACATAAGAAAACTGAAGCCTCCATCACCAGAATTTGCAGCAGCAGCTGGAGTAAATCAACTGAGGTCAATGAAGCAAAGGCACAATGAAGTTCAACATTTTCATGGACCACCCTACTTGCATTTTACAAACAGCTTCTTTCAGATTTTCTTTTTAGAGCAATTCTGAACACACTTCAATAACCTACTCAGAAACATAGCCTCATATTAGCAGTGAGCCACCTGAATGTTAACAGAACAGAGATCACAGATATTCCTGGCCTGCACTATGCACCACAAGATATGCTTTACGTAACATGAACTGCGAACTATTAATTACGACTCTTGATAAAATTGAAAGTTGGTCACAAAACAGGAAGTGAACCGAGTGGCAAATATCAGTACAATTTTATTATCCCAGTTAGCTGCACGAAGCAAGTGTTTAGCTTCTCATATGGTTAATAATGATCAGAATGTCAATTAATGTACTCCACAAACTGAGCAGAGCAGTTCTTGGCCCTCCACCATTTTCTGATTGTTGATCCTAAGCTGAATTTCAAACCCTTCATCCTTGAGGTCACACAAACCACCAATGTCAACTTGTACAGCATCTCAAACAATCTTTGCTACTTTCAGACTCAACTATTCCAAAAGTCCTGTCGCTTGTTTTTCATCTTATACAGACATAACTTATTTAATTGGCTGCAGTGCCCTTTCATCCATCAAATCCTAGTCACCTAGCCTTGCCCTAGTTATTTAAATTTACAAGATTCTCAATACTGTTTAAAACCCTTCTGGCATCACTACACACTATTTTCTATATGTTGCTCTAGAGCTAACCTCTCCTGACTGCCATTAACTCTTACTTGTCCATCCTACCTTCCTTCATCACATCATTCATGCCAGAGCTACCTTGGTCCCAAACATGGGAATCCCTTCACCGAACTCTCACACTGCTGCTCCTTTAAAACTCTTCACAAAGTCCACTCATCATCCATCAGCATCCATGTATTTTCTTTGTATTGATAGAATCATACCGAATATAAAATCGTACACTAAAGAGACCCTTCAGTCAATTGAGTCTTTTGTGAAAGACTTTGAAGTGTGGCCAATGTCCATTGTTGTTTGGAAATGGTAAGTTGCATATAAATGTAGACAAGAGGGGAGTCAGTACTATTGCAGTGTCTCAATGATACAGAGACTAGGATAACTCAACAGCCTTTCCTTTATTCTTCCATCTTGCATGCTTATTCTATCTCCTACTTTTCATTCTGTCTGTCTGACTGCATCATTCCTCATGAGCTTCTGATGTGGGTAGACCACTGAAGGAAGGACGTAGCAAAAAGAAAGCCAGCAATTTTCCACAAGCTCTCCCAATCCCCATCTACAACATTAGTTGGGGTTCAACAGGAACGAATGGCCACTCAGAGTATTTCTATGAGATCTCCACTGAGTAGTCAAACTTACAGCAGGACATTGGCAAACCCTTAACCAAAATTTTCCCCTTAAGTGTTTCTGTCAGAGAAGGAAACTCAGGTAATTCCTTTCTAGGCTCCTTGAGCTCAATCTGACAAGCAGTATGTACATTGTTCCTTTGGGCAAAGAACAGTGCACAGCATAATGGGAATTAAAACAGATGGAGGAAATAGCTTGCAAACTGAGAGCATAGGAAAATTTACAGGGTATTTATTCCAAAGTTTCACTAATTACATAAATGAAAGCACACTCTATACTAATTCATATCCTCATAGTGCAAGACATGTCTCCAAGAAGACATATTTACCTAAGCAAAACATTCATGTTCAAACTGGTCCGATCGCAAAACAACTAGAGTTCAGTTTAACATCCAAACATTTTGAAAGGTCTCAAAGGGCAACTTATTGTAAACTTCTTGTTAAATGTCACAGTCTCCCCATAGAAAGAACCCTGAAGAATCAATTTCAGTACTCACCTCCTTCCATTTCCTCCTGCCAGTTCCTACTGCTGCTCGCAGGTGAGCTTGGTGAAGGGTAAAACTCCCCACCTGGACTAGTGTCAATATCATCTTCCATTGAACCAGATTTGTGTCTTTTACTTCTGTTGAGGAAGAAAGAATTAGAATTAGAATCCCTACAGTGTGGAAACAGGCCCTTCGGCCCAACAAGTCCACACTGACCCTTGGAGCAACCCACCCAGACCCATCCCTCTATAACCCACACACCCCTGAACACTATGGGCAATTTAGCATGGCCAATCCACCTAGCCTGCACATCTTTGGATTGTGGGAGGAAAACGGAGCACCCAGAGGAAATCCACGCAGACACGGGAAGAATGTGCAAACTCCGCACAGACAGTCACCTGGGGCTGGAATTGAACCCGGGTCCCTGGGGCTGTGAGGCTGCAGTGCTAACCACTGAGCCACCGTGCCGCCCTAAGACTCTCTTACACGTTGAATATAAAAAAGATCATGCTATATTTTTTAATTTGCCTTTTTTTTACCCCAAAGAGAAGTCTTCTGAAAATTCTGAAGAGGTTTGACAAGGGTAGATGACAAGAAGTCATTTCATCTGTCTGGGGAACCCAAGTTGGGGCACAATTGTAGGATAAAGAGTTGATCATTCAGGACTGAGATTCAGGGAGTTTTACACTCAGAAGGTTATGGGCTTTACCATATCACAGAGGACAAGGGAAGCACCATACTCAATACTCAAAGCTGAGACATATAGACTTTTGACGTCACATAAATTCAAGGATTATAGGGAGTTGATGGGACAATTAAATTGAGGAAGAGAATCAGCTATGATCATACTGAATAGTAGAACAGGTTCAAGAGTTCACATGCTCTACTCCTGCTCCCATTTTTTATGTTCTTAATTACACAACAATCTCCTTCAGCAGCAAGAAAATAAAGGACCCAATGACTCACCACATTGTAAAGCAGCAGATCCTATGCTTTACTAAAGGCAATGCCATGACAGATATGTTGATGCATTGTTTTGTGATAAGACAAGAATTCTAACAATGAGTATCACATTACATTCATCCAATCTTACCAATCACAAGTAAGTTCAATATTTCTGCTTGTAGCAGTTTGGCACAGAAGTGTTTAAGGCCTACCTGCCTTCAGTAGATTTACTGTTGGTGATAGGAGGATGTAATTGTAATTTCTCCCTTGGAGGTAATTCAATACCAACTTTGTGACTGTCAGGGGTTTAACCTATTTTTCTAATCAACCTGCTCAGAGATGTTATTCCCTGACACGTCTGGAGCAGGTGGGACTTGAACTCAGGCCTCCCTGTCCAGGAGTGGGGACACTATCACTGTGCCATAACAGGGCCGCAACTTTCTAATCAACCAGAACAGAGATGTCATTACATATGTCTGGAGCAGGTGGGATTTGAACTTGGATCTCCTAGCTCAGAGGTAGAGACAGTGCCATTGAACCAAAGAGCTCAGGGGTTTAATTCCTTCAGAGAAGTGAAGAAAGTTAAATAGTGTAACTGGGGCAAACTATTGAGCAATATTTAATGGAGGTGAATGGGGGTCTCACCAGAGACTTTACTTTTGGGAAGACCAACTAAATTAAGTACCAAACGAGCACTTAACTGGACAGTGGCTGACCTTCCCCAGGTTCAAGGACCCTGGAGATGGAAATCCCATCTTTCAAGTGCTGCCACCTGGTAGGCTAGTAGCTGTGATAGAGTTGCAGGGTTTAGGCCCGAAAAGTCAAGTTTTCCTGCTCCTATGATGCTGCTTGACCTGCTGTGTTCATCCAGCCCCATGCTTGTTATCTTGGCTAGTAGCTGTACATTGCGAGGTAGTTCCAGTGGGAGAGGTGGCTGCTGCTGTGGATACAGTACCCACCAGGACTGACCCAGGATTGCTAAAAGACTCTGGCCACAGAATAGTGATTGGGGGGGGGGAGACACAGATTAGTGATGGGGACACAGCAGACAGCACAGCAGAAGGCTCAGCATTAACAGCAGGAGGTTTAGCTCTCAGCAGGCACCCTCATTCCTCTCAATCAGGCAGTCAGTGCCTTTGAACTCCTGGGAGGTGGCCTCATTGCTCAATATACATGCTCAATGCAAAATACTGGGTAAATGTCCAGCAGACAATCAGCAAAAAAAAAATCATTCTGAATGGAACAGCAGGTTTGAGAGGTCATACGTTCCATTTCTGCTCTACGACAGCAATGTCCTGCAATATACAAATAAATATTGCTTTTTTAAATTGGATAAAAGTCCAGTAAATGCAAGACTAGAGTGGCACTAAGCTATTATTCTGTGGAAATCACAGATGACTGATTTACACCAATTTCATACTATAACTTCATGACATGAGAATTGCTAGCAGCATTTTTACTGCTTCCGTGATGCCACTGTCAAAATGCTCCACCACTCATTCAGAGAACAGCACCCCACAAAAAGAACAGCTCACACAAGTTTCCTGAAGTTACATGACGCACGTCTGGTATTGATTTATGTCCAACAGTATGGTGGACTAAAGCCACTTGTAAAGTATAATTGAAGTTTTCAGAGTTTGATTGAAAGGTGGAAACATAATTCCTACTGAGGACTGAAATCTTCCTGCGATGTCATGTTTGGGCTCCAACAAACCCGATACTCTGCCAGTCCACGTCTTCAGAAGGGCTAAGCAGCCTGCATCGCTGAACATAACCTTGTGACACCTAATACTGGAAGAGGATGAGGATGAAGAGTAGCAGAAGGGGCTTTGAGAATGAGATACTACGGCACATGATAAAAACCTTTAACCTCTACTGCCCAGGGCACACCTGTACTTGTTTTATGCCAATTTTCACACTGTTGTTGCTGTCACAGGCATATGTCCACTTGCAAGAGCAGTGCAAAGATAGGCAATTTTTGTGTAGGTGCAATTCAGGAAATCCAGAACAATGCAAGCCTGACATGGGACTGATTTCCAGATCGCGAAACCAGACTTGTGTGGTCATTTTCTTATTTTCCACCTAAGATGCTGGGAAATTTTCCACCGATATCTCAGCTATGTTTTTAAAATTAACTGTTAGACAGCCAGTGATAAATTGCAGAATATTGAATTCTAGACCACTGCAGCATTGAACAGATGGTTGGTGTTGAGTTACAATGCAGCATTCAGTCGAGTGATTCCAATCACTCTAGTGGTTTCTGATTGCAAGCAGAAACGAAAGATCCAATTAATGTCTCAAATTTGCTGATAACTGAGTACAACATTTTCGAGTTTTGCTTTAGCTTTCCTTGCCATCATACAGCATTCCTGATAAACGCAAAATTCATGGGAGAGATGAAAGATAATGCTGTTCCATGACTTGCAGGTGCCTGGCACCATGAGATTTGATGAGATTTGTTTCTGATTCAAACCACAATAAAGTTCTGCAGCAAAAATATTTATGATTAAATTCAACACAGCACTGAGAGAACGTAAACACACGGGGGTGGAAATCTAGATCCGGCATTGGGAACGCCTTCATAGTAAGTGCGGAGGAGGGACCGCAGAATGGAGTGGAATCTAGTTCAACTGAGATTCTGGACTGTTCAGAATAGCTTGGGAAATTCTAATGGGGGTTCCCATCAGTGCAGCCTCCACCTGGTCCCCCATAAGAAGGGGATGTAGCCTGGGGAGTTCCCACGGCTCACAAATAAATTCCACTCAGCTGCCTCTTTTGCATAATCGCATTCAGAAAAGACAACCAATACAGTGGAGGTCCATTATAATGCGTTTTGATGCAAATTTGGCTGTAGCTGCGGGGGGTCTCATAGCTCCCAAAAGAGATAAAACAACACTTGAATCCTCCTTCTGCTAGTTAAAAATAGGAGATGATGTTTCATGAACATGGTCCAGCAAAACAGCTAAAACGCTGTTTCAATTTCTGCACCTCAAAATCTGTAAATGGACGTTCACTATATATTCAAACTCGTATTTACTGACTGATATGCGTGGAAGAAAGAAACGATCTAAGTGTGAAACGATAGGGAAATTGTCAACTACAGTAATAAGGCCACAAATTCAGCGATGCACATGACCAAGGCTGCACATTTTCAGGTCAGAGTTCATTAAAGCTTAGTTGATGAAATGGGGAAACAAAAACAGGTGCTCTCTGAAGCTTGCTAGTTCCAGGTGGTAGAACATTGATGGCTTCCACATTCTATCGAACAGCAGATGGGGCCTTTATGGTTGGGGGAGAGTGGCTGTGGATCCCACAGATAGCAAGAATGACTGCTGATTAGGTGACTCGCTGTCTAGTAACACTGACAATGGCAAGTTCATTTATAAGTTGAAATTGCAAATGAGGCATTTTTAGAGATGGGAGACTCCGAATTGTATTATTAAACAACCTCCTCCTTGTTTTGTGTATTTCAAAGCTGGACTGAAAACTGAATCAGATGGCCAAATATGAATTCAAGAAGCCCGTCAAATATTCTTCTGTCAGGCAAAAATTTGGTAGCGAGCGTTTGAAAGTCTCACATCTGATATCTCAAGGAAATCAGCAATCCTAATAGTCTGATGATAAACAATGGCATAATAAATATTTCATTTAGGCAGAAGAAGCAGCTGTGCACACTCTATAACTACTCTTTGTATTCTACATCTTATTGTATTGACAGCATTGGAATCTACTTAATGATCAGAAGCTTGAATAAACAGTAAATTTAAAAGGGAAGCATTGGAAATGTGTATATTTTTAACTTTTCTGAGAAAACCATGGCCCCATTTATTAGAAAAGTCCTGTGGTGTAGTCTATTTATAGTCCCTCGTGGGTTATACAGTTTCAGTCACATACCCGCTCGATGAGCTACTTGGCAAAGTTCTCCTCATCCCTGCACTTGGTGGGTTCAAATCATAGGCCAAGTGACCTTGTAATTCTCCAAGAGAGAAGTTCGGCCCTGTTCCTGTCACAATGGGAGCTAAAAATTAAAGAAATCAAAACGTTTTGTTAAAATTTGTAACCAATCCTAGATTTAAATTTCTTTACAGGTCTGTTTGCATCTCTAAATTGGAAGTTCAGTTTTTATACCCTAATTACCATGCTGCTCTAACAACCACTAAATACAAATAAGTTTGATGATCTAAATTCAAAAGTTCACATTTCATTCAAAACATTTACAAAAATATGTTTTAAAAAGTATGCTTTAAACATAGCATCTACTGAGAGATAATTTATAATGTTCTTGTTAGGATTCTCATAAATTAAATCTCTCAAAATTTTTAAATTTCTCCATCTAACATCACTTCCGAAGCTTGATTTATGCGTTACGCTGTACCCTGCCATGTGCAGTAATGACATCTGTTGTGTCCCAATGTCCATCAACAGAAAGAGATGCACCATTTCCCTCCCCTCCATGTAGGCAGTCGTTGAGTCAGCACGTCTGTCAAGAACTTCCAACAAACTTACATCACACTAAGGTATTAGTCACAAGAACTGTCTCTGTATTCTATCGTAACACCAGATACTTAATTTTTTGTGACATTTTAAATACATAATGAATTTGCATTAGTCAATCCAAAGGACTGCTAAGGGCAAATGAAGCTAGAGGTTGAATTAAAAATCAGTAACATAACTGCTTGTTTATTTATTTTTCTAACAAGTTGAGGTAGACCTTTAAATTACATTAATTCAATACCAAACACCGAATGGAACATAAAGAACTCTGCTGTCGAATGTAGACTCCATTGGAGTCTATGAGTTTTGAAAGATTAAAAAAATCAACCTTTGCAAATATTGATGTAAATGCTGCAAACTCTCAGCTGTGGTATGACATGGCATGACCTGTAGGTTCTGGTAAAACTTGCAGGTAAAACAAAAGGGAACTGAAGAGGTGAAAAGGGGTTCACCAAATTAAAAACTGCAGAAGGAGCATCATTGGTTGGAGTTATGTTATTATAAAGGGAACACCTCAGTCAAATCAAAACCAAAGGGGTCAGTTGAAAGCAAAGAAGAACAAGGGGAGTGACCATTGAATGAGGAATATTTGACAGATATGGAATTATTTGGAAACAACTGAGATGCAAAATAAAAGTGAATTTAGAAGAGGAGAATGCTGTTCCTGGGTAAAATAGCCAGTTCTTTACGTAGGAAAGCGGATTGCTTAAGTGTGGCCTTTGACAATACCTATAGGGTGGTAAAAAGTGGAGTGAAAGCAGTACAAATGAAATAAAAGTCAGTAAAAATATTAATGGAAACTAAAGGTAACATCCACCTATGGGATAAATTTCAAAAAGAAGAAAGAGCATGGCAACCTTAAAACACATCTATTTGGGAACTGGCACAAATCTGAGATAGACGATACAAATTATTGATTCATGCATATTTTCAGTGTTTGGAAAAGGAGAGGTGTTGTTAAAAAAAAGATGAGACACATTAGCGGATAGCAGCATGTTGTAAGAATGCTACATTCATAAATAACTTGGAATCCTTGGCAGAAATAAAAGGATTAGTACAGGAAAAACTGGCTGCACATTAACCAAACAGAAACAGAGCGAAGGTCCAGGAGCAAGAAAAACTAATTTAAGCAGGATAGCTGAGGGTGCAAACTGGGAGGCATGGAGTTAATAGTTTCCTAACTGAGGCAGGTCTCAGAGTAGATGGAGGTTAACAGGTGTGTGGAATTTAAATCCAGAGGACAGGCACACGGGAGCAGGAATTCAGGACTGGGCAGACACTGGGGAACATGAGAAGAAGCAAATCTATAATACAACATACACACACGAACACTAGGAGCAGTAGAAATAAGATGCTGGAACTGCATACAGTTATGGCTGTTGGGAGTTGATAATGTGAAAGCAATAACACCAAGGCAACTAAATCCTGAGGTTGGAACTGGGTATTATGTTCAAGAATAGAAAGTAAAGACAAAGTGCCTAGAAAGGGCATGGGAGAACTCGATATATCAGGGACACCTAAAGGTAAGAGAAGGTCCATTTAGAATCTAGTTTATGCCTATTTTCAAGCTTGTGGATTGTGAGAAAATGGTACTGCAGAAAAGAAAACATTGAGACATGGATATTTCATACTAGAAAAGAGGCATGAGACATGCCTTTAAAGTGGTATGTAAGGTTGTTGAGGGCACAAAATCTTAGCTACACAATTACTTTAAATTGCAGGAGAAGAACAAGGAAACACAGGTTCAAACTAATTCAGACCTGATGTCAGTCAATCTTTATTTGACAAGTGGATTTGAAAGTCTAGATCTGGTAATGAGAATAAAACACAGAAACTTTTTTTAGAAATCTTTTGCCACAACAGGGAGTTGTTGGAGCTCTCCATTGATAAAACAAGAGTAGATTACTATCCCTGCTCATCTGGAATTATTTTACAATCCAGCCCTAAAATTTGAATTAAACTTCACCATACAGACATTTTTGTGAAATCAAACATAAATTCTTTTCTCATTATAGAGTACCTGGTTACTATATTGATTATAGATAAAGCAGTGTCTCAGGTATAAATAATAAAATCAGTGAAATATTTCAAGTAAAACTTTAAATGGTCACTACTTTAAAAGATAAAGCTAAAGAACTATCGTAAGTGCAGTACCATTGTTATTAAAGGGACTTAAATAAAAACAACACTTACTTCTGGATACCTGCACTAGCTCATTTACATTGAAGACGCCAGAAGTCACAAAGCTGTCCTGAAATTCTGTGTGTTCTGCAAAAGATAAGTCAAATCAAGTCAATGAAACACTTGTGAAAGTATTACTTCCTTTCATTGATAGGAGTTGTAAGCATTATTTTCAGGTGCTGGCATTTCAAAAGGTTAAACATTCCTATCTTTGCAGGTAACTGCAACTTTTGGGAACATATTGGAATCATAGAATTGCTATAGCACAGCTCCTTTCCAAAGCTCTGTCAGTGTGCTACATTCATATAATTATCTAATAGCCTTTTGAAAGCTGTGGTTGAATTTGTTTTCATCACACTCTCAGGCAGTGCATCTCAGATCCAAACACCAGTGGCTAGAAAAGATCTTCCTTATGACATCTTTCTTCCTTTCCAATTACCTCAAGTCGGTGTCGATTGGTTCCTGATCCTTCCACCAACAATTTCTCCTTATGTATCCTATCCAGAACCCTCATGATTTTTAAGACTCCCACCAATCTCCTCCCAAACTTCTCACTACGTTATTACTAATTTCTAGCTACTTTCCACATCCTATCATAATCTCTGCAGGGGATCCAAAATTCACAGTTTGATTGACAGCTCAAACAGGTCACTGAAAGATTAGCAGACTTTGATGTGGGATTATATGTACATTCCTGTTTGGTTTTGTAAAGAAATAAATACTTGGGGTGATTTTAATATTTGAATCAGCCTTAAGGAATCAGATTTTTTTAATATAGCGAAGGCAGTAATAGACATTTATGATTTTATTTTAATTTCATCGCAACATGGTTGCTGAAGTCTGCCCATGCTAGATAATGGGTAAATTGGAATGGAGAGTGTAAGGTGAAAAGGTCATTAAAAACCAGCTTGAGTTGTCATCATTTAGCATCTGGGGACTACAAGTGGTCATGGAAGTAGATGGGGGTCAGTATCAGTTAGCATGGAGTATATAAGGGGTCACTGCAGATGAGTGCATTGACATCGTTGGGGCATGGGTTTAGCCTTAAATTGAACATTGCATCCAAATCTGGGCATTGCTCCTCAGACAGTCTTTACAGAGGATGCAGAAATGATATGTGGGGGGAGTTCTAAGGATGAAGGACTTTAGTAATGAGGACAGATAGAGATACTCGGTTGATCTTCTTAGAGAAAGTTGAGACAAGCTTTATTAGGGCTGTTGAAAATCATCAGAGTGCAAGGCATATCAAATAGGGAGAAACTGTCTCCTTTGGCAGAGGGATCGAGAACCAGAGGGCAACATTTAAGGTGACTGGCAAAAGACAAAAGACAGCATGAGGGAATTATTTTTGCGTTGATGAATGATAAGGATTAGAAATGGACTGACTCAAATGGTGCTGGACGTCGACTCAATCTTGCTTTCAAAATATTTCAAGATGAAAAAATAAACTGTAAGTTCTGATTTCAGGATGTGATATGGAATTACCCGCCCTTAGAGAACCAGTGCAGATTCAATGGGCCAAATGATCACCTTCAGTGCTGTAACCGTTGTGTGATTTTAAGCCAGTGATTGCATAATAGCTGGTATTAATTGAACCCTGCAAAGGGCATCTTTCTCTACTAGACTCCATCAGGCTATTAATCACAGCTTGTGCACTGAAAACCAATGAGGCAGTCAAAGCCAAGGCCATATGTTAGCTGCTCCCCAGCATTGATGGCAAACATGATGCATTGATTAGTTCTGACAAGCAAAGCTGTTAGACCTTCTTGTATACATAAAATAAAATCATATTCTCTGCAGATGATGTTCTGATGTCCCCACGTGATGCTTTGTTATGGGCAATGACTTTCATAATGTCACAACTGTAACTAACTCCAGCATTCTGTAACTGGGTTCAGGATTCAGTAAATCCCAGCTTATGATCATTTCATACGACACGCAATGAATCTGTAGAACTGCATGGTTAATCTAGTTTTATTTTTGTGTCAATATACAGTGGACGTAAATGGGTTAATACCTCTGATTGCAAAATGAATTTAATATAAGCATGTTAAGAATATGGATGATAACACAGCCAATGGTCATTTCTGGTGCTGTATTGAATTAATTAGAACAAGTTAGTGAGTACATGGGAATCCTGCCATGCAGCTGATTTTAATTGAAATGAAACTAATAACAGTACAACCACATACTTGATGGATATGACAGTCTAGTAATTATGAGACTGAATTGACAATCAAAATGTTTTAACATCAAATCACATTGTACTTTTAGCAGAGAAGTGTCTGGAGTTACACAAGGGGACAGTAGGCCAAAACTCCCCTTTTTCAGGAGGCTTGTAACTACAGGTGTAATACCTCAGGGACAACCACCAGCTTTCTGAATGCTTCTTGGAAATTGGGCAGCTTGATGAGGCCTGTCTCCTTAGCAGCATTTACATGTGGCAGGTAGTGAAGGAGCAGCTCACAGCCTTCCAGCAGGTGCAATGGAGCATCAAGGTTAAGCAATGGAAAAGGGGTCTTGCTGCCCATTTTGTAAGGGCAAGGTCATGGAGGAGAACCAGCCAAAGAACATTCATTTTACAAATCAAGGTCAAAGTTTGGATCCTGGATCAACAGCTCTTGATTCTTCGTGCTGGTCCCTTCAGTGTGTTGTATCACGTTCCACTTTAATGGAATTTCTCATGTCATCCTGGTCATTGCCCAGGCAATATAACAGGCACTAAATCTGTTCCGAGTCCTATGCTAATACTGTTCGTGATCAATTTGATAGGCCATACCATCAAATAGGAGATGTAAGTACGTCACTTATAAATTTTTCGGATCATAGCAGAGTGGTCTGAACAAGTTGCCGCCTCATGCAACAAAACATTTGTTCCTAGAAATACAGAGGCATCACTTCCTGATTAGGGTGGAGATTACGGCATACAAAGGATAGGTGGAACATTAAGTAATGTAAAACATAGCCAATACGGTATGTTGGAATAGTTTTATTGTCTAATGAAATGGAACAGAAATTTTCCAAAAGTGTTCTGCCTAAATTGACCACTTTTATTTTGCATTTTCTTCTCCCAGATTACATAACTACTGTTGGTTGAGTGAGATGTAATGAATTGTGATGGCTTAACTCAATGGGGTAAGCTCAATGTACCAATTGATCTTTTCCTATTTGCCATTTTAGTATGCACTCCTGAGTGGGGATAGTGTAACAAATATGTTTTCAACCCTGGATTACACTATGTGATATTTCTGTACTATAGTCTGTTTAACAAAACAGAAGCTAAGCTAATGTATAATGACATTTAAGTCAAGTTCTGTTACCAATACTGAATGGAATTCTTTTGCCTCAGGACATGACACACATGCTTTCTGATGTCAGCAATTAGTTATAAGCAATGATGCCATTATGTTTGCCCAGGTTCTTCCTGAGCAACTTTGTGTTGCTGGAGTCTGTGCTGCGTGCTCTGTTCCCAGGAGTGCACACCAAGATAGACATTAGTTGTGTCTTATAGACCATTAATCTGGTAAAAGATACTCTGTAATTTGCCTGAGTGTTGCTGGTCTTCCTGCAAAGATCTGTCCTCAATTCAGTGTTGCAAACTGGTGCATTCCAAGATCCAGGAATACATGCTGAGTGGCAAAATGAAACTTGGGGTAGCTGCTGCAGAGGTGCAATGGGGTTTACATTAAAGGACTTTCAGTTTTAGTACAGTGAATGGATGGAACCTACAAAACACCTCAAACTGTGTGCTTTACATAGAACGTATGTTGTGAAGATCAAGAGTACCGAAAGTGTGCTGAGACATCTCAGAATGGAACATGGCGAATAGAAAAAATATAACTTTATTGCACTTTTGGTAATTTCCAATTTCAAACAGAACATGTGGTGTGGAAACCGTTGAATGTTATAGCAAGTTCTGTGACAGTCAAGCTGATATGTTTTGTAATATATTTTCACAAATTTTATGAATAAAATATATTTTTGGAAAAAAAGGGTGACAAAGACTCAAAGGCTCAAAGTACTACCAACACATGTTTCTTTCTTACATTTATGTAATGTTTTTCATGTCCTTGTTAGATTCCATGTACTTTATAGTCAATTAAGTAGCTTTGAAGTACAGTGTCTGTTGTGTTGCAAGGAAACAACAAGCTCCACGACAAGTTATAACTTAATTATAGGTGTTGACTGAAGCATAAATTTAGATCAGGACAAATGAATGGTTTCCGAGTAAAACTATGACATCTTCATCATCCACCTGAGAAGGCAGATGGAATCTCAGTTCAGCATTTCAGGTTAGATTAGGTGGTCAGTTCTCTGGAGCGGAACACGCAACTGTCTGATTAAGAACCAAAGTTGGTACCGCTGAGCTGAGAATGTAACCAGTCAGCCACGTTTGACTGTTATTGCCTCTAGATTAAACCTAATCATGTCAAGAATAGACTACCCATGCAAATTTTCTACTGTGAGAGGAAATGGAACTCAGTGTCAGTGATTTCACAGCCTTCTAAGAGAGTTTCCTGACAGAAGAAGATATTGAAATGCTTCATTTCATAATAAATGTCTCTTGAGACTGTGGTGGGGTTTCTATCCATGACCCCATCTATTTGAAAAAGCAGAAGCTGCCCTTCTCTTCAAAGGAGCTGTGGGGAATTTCTAGACAGCTGTCCTAGATATAGAACGTAGAACTGTACAGCACAGGGACAGACTCTACAGTCCACGACGTTGTGCCAAACATGGTGCCAAATTAAACTACTCCTTTGGTTGATATCCCTCCATTCCTTGCATATTCATGTACTTATCCAAAAGTCCCTTAAATACCTCTATCGTATCTGCCTCCACCACCATCACTGGCAGCATATTCCAGATTCCTACCACTCTCTGCATAAAAAGTTTGCCCCTCACATCTCCTTTGAACTTTCCCCCTCTCACCATAAATGCATCCCCCTTAGTATTAGATGTTTCAACTCTGGGAAATAGATTATGACCTTCAGCCTTACCTATGCATCTCATAATTTTATAGACTTCTATCAAGCCTCCCCTATGCCTCCACCGCTCCAGAGAAAACAACCCAAGTTTTTCAAGCCTCTCCTTATAGCTCTTACCCTTTAATACAGGCAGCATCCTGGTAAACCTCTTCTGCACCCTCTCCAGGGCCTCCATATCCTTCCTGTAATGTGGCCTAACCAAAGTCTTATAAAGCTACGTTACATTATTTTATTTATTTCAACTGTATATCTCTGTCCATGATATGAAAGTGTGACATAACTTTGTGGTCAAAAAGATATGCAACAATGTAAATGATAACAAGTTAAGAAATAAGTTTAATGTGGAGCTGTATTTATTTTTTGAATTGTTGTAAATTTATTTCTTGCAATAAATTTACTTGTAATTTAGCCTGAGCCAAATGATCTGATCAGTGGGAGGTATCTCTCTATATTGATGCGATGTCCATTGGAACTCTTGATATTTTCATTGTCATGGTAATAGGGAAATTATTAACCCTATAGCACAACTTCTTAATTCCACAAAGCCATTCAGACGCTTTGGGGCATTGCATAAACCTTCCTAAAGGAGCTGCTTTTAATGGTGAATGTGCAATTGCATTGCGAGTAAAGGTCATTATGTGGAAAGTGGGTGGCCAGGGAAGCCAAACACCACCACCTGAATGGAGTATCCTGATAGTGAACCAACAGAGCGAATGGCTCTCAAGGAGTTCACTCCCTCTCTCTCTCCTTCTCATGTGGGATCTTCTAATCAAAGGAAAGAAGTTGTGAACCTATGAAACTAAATCAAAGACTGCATTTTACTACACTTCTTAAAACAGAATATAACATTCAAGATTGCTTAAATATTATGCACACAGTTATGTTGCTAGTAAATTACGCTTTCAGGTAGATCACTGACTTACAGTCTACTAGTGAATTTTTCAACAACAGTAAAGTTTGAAGACAGAAGATTCCTTCAGGCCTGTGGATAGAAAGACTGATAAAAAATTGCAAACAGCATTTTCGCGCTAACTGTGGTGCCTGTGACAATGAATTACAGTTGCTCAGCCCACAAATTGCAACATGCATTGCTATCACCATTACTGGAAAATAGTACATTGCCTTGCAGTGCAAAAGCTAACAAATTTTTTCACTTACAGAAAAGAATGATAGATGATAACTGATGATTAGTGTTCAAAAATAATGATAGTATAAATATAGGTGGTATGTCCATCTCATATGTGGCACACAAGAGTTGAGGATCCTTGAGTTAAATAATTGTCATCTACTGGGAAAGCTTACAAAAGGGTTTAGCTGTAACTTAACATAAAGTTGAAACAAGGTCAACTTAAAATTATGTCAGCCCGAAAAGAAATATGTTATCATGATAACTGTAATGCAATTCTGGTTTGTGGTGGTATTTTGGCATCCAGAAGCAACATGGGTTACGGCAGATAACACACTGTATCACCCACACTGAGTTTCGCACCAACAGTTCTGCCCACAAGAAAGGAATAGCTACTTCCTGTCCTTCATCTTCCCGTCATCAGTCAGATGCTGAGGGTTCCAGTTTAAACACAGGTACATCCTCTTCTTTGTGACCTTTCCCCTCCCACAGATTTTTGTCTGGGTGCCTTGTGCAATGCTTCTCTGCCCACTGTCTCAGCAGCACAGATTATTCTGTCATCACGTAACTGCAAAAAGTTACTATGATTATGCTTTGCAAGCTTCCAATGTCTTAATTTTGCTAACAGCTAACCACATCAAAAGTGCAGTTTTCTGGGGAATTTTAGTTGTAGCAGCTGTAATATTAGAATAACTAGAAAGTCAGCAACAGTTTTAACTCAATTCAAAATTCTTTGGAGACTCATAACTCTAAGGGTAAGACAGTTGTTTAGGAGAGTAAGGAAAATTGAATGGAAATGCTGCCTCATTTAATCTCATTTGTTTGGTGGTTTAGAACTTTAACATTGTTGAAAAATTCACTAGTAGACTTTAAGACAGTCATCTACCTGAAGGAATAATTTATTAGCAGCATAACTGTGCGCATAACATTTAAGCAAGCTTGAGTGTTATATTCTGCTTTAAGAAGTATTGTATAATAGAGTCATGTATAATAGAGTTCTTTGATTGGTTGCTTCTTGAGACTAATGCCAGGCTAATGCTCTGGTACAGGGTGGAAACCCACCACAGTAGCAGGTGGAATTTAAATTCAATCCATATAAAGTCTGGATATAAATGTGGCCTTAATTGTGGGGTCATAAAGCTACGACTGATCGTGGTAAAAAAAAAATCTGTCTGGCTCGGTAATGTCCTTTAGGGAAGAAAATCTGCTATCCTTACCTGGTTTGGCCTACAGATGACTCCAGATTTACACAATGTGATAGATTCTTAACTGTCCTCTGAAATGGCCGAGGAAGCCACATAGTTCAATGGTAATTACAGATGGCCTTGACAGTCCCATGAGAGAATAAACAAAAGTAGAGATAGGACATGACTTCACTGAAACAAATCTATAAAGGGTGATTAAAGGGGTTAAAGACAAACCTACAAATGGTGGCATGTGTGTGTGTCAGCAGGTGGGGAGGGTTGTATTTTGTGGTCCCACGACCAGTGTCTTTTAAGTGGGGGATAAACAGGAGTGGCTCGTCCTGAGCTGTCCACCATAGTACATGGGCAGAGAAGGCAGCAGCCTGTTGGTTAGCCAGTTTAGGGCCTGTTCCAACTTCCGCTGCAATAATGCAGACAGGTGAAGCCAAGGAAACCAGCACACTACTTTACCACCTCAGATATAAATGCAGGATGAAAGTGGGGTGATTACCACCTTTAGGAGGGGGTGCCTTGTGCCCATTAAGCCCTCCCCCAAGATGCTATTCTACTTTTTGCTTTTTGTCTCCATCCCTGTGCTTCCAGAACTGCTCACCCTACAGGATTCCCAATCCCCTCATATCTTGGACACAACTTTTAAACAGCACATGTGTTTCTTCTGCTCAAGACTTGTCACAGTCCCAGCAGCAGTCACTATTGAGGTTGTACTCAGCTGCCAGCCACCAAGATTTACACGGTAAGGGTATCTTTTCTCTGAGGTGCAAAAGGCTAACAATTACTTTGTTAAGGCTACTCCCACTGTGCTATCACCACCAGATAGACATGCCCCAGTATAAAATTCAGCCCTGCTTTGTAGCTAAGGCACAACATGAGTCAGAAAACAGGCAGATACCACAAAGGATGCAAATAGACTTGAAATTAAGAGGAAGACAAAAGATTTCAGAAACATTCCCTTTCAAGACAAATGGTGCCAGAATCAGTTCAGCCTAGTTGCAAGACTATTGTCCAACTATCACAGTGACCGAGTGAGGCAACGATAGGAAACGTGGGCATTCAAGAGGAAACTGTGCTAAAAGCTTTGCAGAAATCTTTGGTCGAGATATTAACAATATCAGAGCGTATATGCACAATCAAAGGCCCAAATTTAATACAAATTCTACCAATGTTTCCGGATATAAGGATCATGATCAGCCTTAAGAGTGCTATAATTACACTTGCTCCACTTGGCTTGTAATGAGTACCTAGAGGCCAATGTTACTGCTATGTTTAACATGATCTACATGTCTAACTTTATTGTAGTAACTGCTTAACTTTTGCCTGAATACTGATTGTAACTATTATCGATGACTGATCTTGAACATGTAAAAGTCACTGGGATTTCCCTCGAGAGCAACGATGCCAAAGGAAAATAAATGTGAATTTTGATCTATGACAATGGATGCTCTGAAAATACACATAGGCACGACTTTGGTGAGTAATGTATTCCGAATGAAATTTTTATTCCCGTTTATTGAAATATGTCAAGTTCATTTACTTTGACAAGTACAAATTAGAAGTGGACATTGAACAATTACCCTGTATTTTCCATAGAACAGACAGGTGCTAGTGTTACTCTACTGTTCATTCTCCAAAAACCCTGTGTCATGTTGGGTAGTTACATGGTAAATGGTACACAATGATGAGCACTGCAGAGTGTGGTCTGATGATTCCTGAGAACAGAATAGCCTGTACACAGGATTTGGACACTGAATTTTGATCTTAAATTCCATGGCAGTCTTAAGAACGTAACAAAAAGGAACAGACTAGGTCACATAGTCCTTTGAGCCTTTTCCATTATTTAACATCTACTCCACTTTGCAACTCTTTTGCCATGTTCCTTGATGCTTTTTGTGACCAAAGATCTATACTTTCCCCATCTGTAGTCCCCATTACCACCTATCTAGCTTCTCTTCTTCCCTGGCTTATTATCAACTATCTCAGTGTCTGCCGACCTCTCTCTCTCTCTGTTGCCTTCATCTCCACCTATACACTCACACTTTTTCTGTGCCCCCACCCCCAATCATTAGCATAAATACCACATTTTTTCATTTGCTTCGAATTCTGAAGAAGGGTTACTGGACTTGACGTGTTAATTCTGTTTTTTGTCCACAGATGTTGCCAGACCTGCCGAATTTCTCCAGCAATTTCTGTTTATGTTCATTTCTTTAGATTCCTGTCTTGAATATATCGATCAACTAACCACCTACAGTCCTCTGGAGTAGCATTCCATATATGTAAAATATTCTGAGTAAACAAACTTGCTTTCATCTCTGTCATAAATGCCATTCCCCTAAGATGAAACTGTAAGAATATAAAAAACAGGAGCAGGAGTGGGCCATTCAGTGCTTGAAGACTGCTCTGCGTTTAATATATTGATGGCTGATCTCCTGCCGTAACTCACCATTCTGCGTTTTCCCCCTATCTCTAAGTTCCCTTAGAAACCAAAAATCTATTGCCTTCTTTCTTCAGCAGATCTAACTTGTCAGCACCATCTAACTCCTGTCCTCTAAGAACTTATATATTTCAGTGAGATGACCTCTTTTTTTCTTTAATCTTCAGAGAATAAAGGTTTATTCTACTGAACAGCAGAAACTACAGGTTCATTCTGCTAAATCTTTTTCCCCATTCCAGAAGTTAATCTAGTGAACATTTTGTTATACCCTTTGAAGGCCTTTCTTAAGGAAGGAGAGCAAAACTGCACAGGTGTTGTCTCACCAAAGCTCTACATAATTTCAAAAAGACTTATTCACTTTTACACTCCAAACCCAATGTATTAAAAGGAAAATCACAGAATCACAGAATTACAATGATGCAGGAGGAGGTAATTTAGCCAACATACCATTTGCCTTTGTACTTTCTGTGATTTGTACACAAGGGCAAAAAATCTCTTTCATTACTGTGTAAAACAATGTACAGATTCTCTGCATTTCATCATTTCAAGGGCACTAAGTAAATTCAAGGCAGCTTTTATTTATTTTCCATGTTTCTATATAAAAACTTTACTGTAACAAAATCTCCTAAGGCTTTTCACAGCAGTGCTGATTTGACAATGAGCCTCATAAGATAATAATAGAGCAGTTGGCTTAGATGTTAAGGAGATGAAGGAAGCAAGCAGAGTAGAGGTGAAATGGTTTGGGAGGAAATTTCAGAGCTTGGAGCCTCAGTCGCTAAAGGCAACTATTAACACAGCACATTAAATCAAGAAGTTTAAAATCTCAAGAGTTGAGAATAGAAACAGCACGAATGCTGTCGTGGGTTGTTGGTCTGAAGGAGGTACCGGAAAAAGGGAGGAGTGAGGCTTTGGAGGGACTTTTTTTTATTCATTCATGGGATGAGGGCATCGCTGGCTAGGCAGCATTTACTGCCCATCTCTAACTGCCCAGAGGGTGGTTAAGAGTCAACTACACTGCTGTGGGTCTGGAGTCACGTGTAGGCCAGACCAAGTAAGGATGGCAGTTTCCTTCCCTAAAGGACATTAGTGAACCAGATGGGTTTTTCTGACAATTGACAATGGATTCATGGTCATCATTAGATTGTTAATTCCAGATATTTATTGAATTTAAATTCCACCATCTGCCGTGGCGGGGTTCGAACCCAGGTCCCCAGAACATTATCTGGGTCTCTGGATTAACAGTCCAGCGATAATACCACTAGGCCATTAAAAACAAAGATTGTAAATTTAAAAAACAAATTGTTAACAGATCACAAACCACTATCGATCAGACAGCACAAGGGTGATAGGTGAATGGACAATGTTCATGATTAAGAAGGAACCGTGTTTTGGGTGACCACAAATTTACAGATGGTAGAATTTGGGAGGTTGGCTGCAAGTGTGTTAAAATAGTTATGTCAGCTCTAGTGGTAACAAAGATAAAGGTTTTGGCAGCCAATGAGTTGGAGCAAGGGTGGAATTGAATGGTGATACAGAGATAGAAATAAGCTGGATTAGTGATAGCATGTATAAATAATTAGAGTCGTATCTTGGGGTCAAATACACACCGAGATTACAAATAGATTCGATCAGCTTCGAGGAGTGCCCAGAAAGGGATGGAGTTGGTAGCTAGAAAATAGAGCTTGTGGCAGTGAGCAAAGCCTTTGTCCTTGGTCTTCCCATTATATTTTGGGAATAAATTTTTGATCATCCAGCACAGGATATCAGACAAATGTCATAGGAGTCAAGCAAGAGTTGTTCAAGTAGTCGGTGTACATGTGAAAGCTAATGCTTTGATTTCAGATTATGAGGCTGATAGACAGTATGCAGATGATAAATAGAGGGGAGCCAAGGATAGATCCTGAGGGAACACCAGAGGCAACAGGAACATGGAGAGAAGCCACTGCAAATAATACCTTGAATACATAGATCTATGAATACATAGATGGATGGATCTGGAAATTTGCAGTACTATTCAGCTGAGTGACAGTGGAGACGAGATGGAGGAGCATATTTTGGTCAACCATGTCAAAGGGTGCACATATTAGTTAAGCAACAACCTGACATAGTTATACTCACTGAATCATATCATACAGACAATGTCCCAGACACCACCAACACCATCCCTTTATAAGTCCTGTCCCACCAGGAAAGATCTAGCAGAGGAAGTGGCACAGTGGTGTACAGTCAGGAGGGAGTTGCCCTGAGAATCCTCAACATTGACTCTGGACTCAATGAAGTCTCATGGCTTCAGGTTAAACATGGGCAAGGAAACCTGCTGATCACCATGTACCACCCTCTGTCAGCTGATGAATCAGTACTCCTCCATGTTGAAAAACACTTGGAAGAAGCAGTGAAGGTGTCAAGGGCACTAAATGTACTCTGGGTGGGGGATTTCAATGTCGACCACCAACAGTGGCTCAGCAGAGCTGTTTGGGTCCTAAAGGACGTAGCTGCTGGACTGGGTCTGCAGCAGGTGGTGGGGGAACCAACAAGAGGGAAAAACATATTTGATCTCATCCTTATCAATCTGTTGGCTGCAGATACATTTGCCCGTGACAGTATTAGTACAAGTGACCACTACATAGACAGGGATTTTCAGTCAACAGGAAATAATGAATCTGCTAGACATTCACAGCAGTTCCACAAACAAGCACTATATGTATAATACTTAAAGCTTTTACAATTTGTTCTCTGGCTTTGCTTATGCATGTAATTAATAATTAATACTGTTTTCAGTTCTGGTCTGCCTGCTTTAGGAAGGATGTTGGGAAACTTGAAAGGGTTCAGAAAAGATTTACAAGGATGTTGTCAGGGTTAGTGGGTATGAGCTATAGAGAGAAGCTGAATAGGTTGGGGCTATTTTCCCTGGAGTATCGGAAGCTGAGGGGTAAAATACAAAAGTTTATAAAATCATGAGGGGCGTAGGTTTAAGGTGAGATGGCAAAGAATTAAAAGAGACCTAAGGGGCAACTTTTTAACACAGAGGGTGGTGCATGCATGGAATGAGATGCCAGAGGAAGTGTTGGAGGCTGGTACAATGAGAACATTTAAAAGGCATCTGGATGGGTATACAAAGAGGAAGGGTTTAGAGGGATATGGGCCAAATGCTGGGACTAGGTTAATTTAGGATATCCAGTTGGACCAAAGGATCCGTTTCCATGCTGTACAGCTCTATGACTCTAAATGTATGCAATTGGACAATGTCTCTCCATTTGATCTGCTTTCTTCAGTTAAGTATTTTTATTCTAAAAGGTTTAATCAAAATCCTAGTTAAACTGATTGTTCAATTTTATATAAATTGTTTTTATAAAGAAATTGAAATATCGTCAAGCAATAAAACTTTGGTTTTGAACTAAGTAGATAATTGAGAGATTATAGTTCAAAACTAAAAGTCTCCCATAAAAGGTGTGCATTTTTATGAGTAAAATGTGTAATTTTTTGTAACTTTTTCTTGTGACATATTCTTGTTGAGAATCAGGACGATATGCCATTTTATAATATGCCATGTGATGCATGCACAATAAATTATCATGGTCACTGATTTACTTAAACTGAAAAAATACAATTTCCTTTTTATTGTATACAATTGTTATTTATTTTATGATAACATTAAATTATGATCTTGAGGGTCTTGTAGTGCAATGGCAGTCTTCTAATCTCAGATTCAACTCCAGAGGTATGGCATAGCATGAATGAACTGTTGATTAAAAATATTCTAAACCATGATCTTTGTCTTCTGTGCATCCTTTCAAATTTGTATTTAATTCTCATTCCACAGACATGCAGCAAGATGGTATATTAAACACTGCATGGTGACACACAATCTTACATGCACTGAAGGGAAGTTTTGGGTTATAATGAATCTTTCAGCAATCCTTGTCTTTGGTAGCAGTGGGAGTTTGGCTTCAGGTTTTGCAGAGTTCCTGATGTTCAGAGATGCTGAGTTTCATCCTCTACTCATATTTCTCTTGCTAAATTGTATTCTGCATGAATATCATCCTCATCTGTTTCTCCCTTCAGCATTCGCAGATCATGGTTGGTTTTATTCCTCACCCATCCCACATAGCTCCCTAGCTTCCTCTCTCTGCTGTAAACATTCAACTCGAAATTACTTCAGGCAACTTTAGTCCAATTATAATGGTTGTGAGTTCAAGGAACAAACACATGAAATGACACTAAATTGTCTGTTTAATTCAAGGAGACTGCAAAAAAATGACTGAAGTCAACAAAGGAAATATCTGACTGCAGTAAAAGGTCTTCTGAGGTCTCAATTTCAAACATGCAGCAGAATAAGGGGAGTTTTGTTCCACACCGCCATGTTAAATAACTAAAATTATATTTTTTGCATTTTAGCCGAAGGTGGAAGTTCTTTTTGAATATTGGTCTGATTACTGACACTGAAATTGGTATTGTAGCATTTTAAACATTAAGCAAGGCAAGCAGATAGGTCAAGCTTTAAACTTTAAACATGCATCCAAAGTAAGATGCCCAACAAATGAAACAGATTTAGAATTAAATATGATTTTATGTCTCTGGTTAAAGTTTGAATTTACTTCTGCTGCCTCTGACTTACAAGATAAAACATTACACTAATCTTTAAAATAGTAATAATTGACCTGAAAACAGCAAGGTTGGCCAGAGCTATTTTAATGGGTGACGTACACATCTTAATTAAATGCTTTTAATTTAAACTGTTCACCTGTCTTCAGAACAGTAGCAACTGAGATGAATTTATAGCAATATATGGGAATTTCCTCTTTGCTACTGGTACTGAAATTGTAAACTCATTCTTTATAAATGTGGTATAACTTTGTCAGAAAAGAACACAGAGGGTATCTCCCTGTGGTTAAAAACAACTAGCCTGAGTGTAATTTTGCTGCTTAGACTCTGTAACCAATGGCTAGTGAATTTTTGACAGAATAAGGATAGCTGTACATAATTGTATTAAGGCAGAGCTCTGAAGGTCTGGGTCAACATTACAGATTTTGTTGGTACTGTTAAACACATCTGTTTTCATGGATCACTAATATACTATGCACATCTTTCACAATAAATGTGACCAAAAAAATGTAACTCTATTTAATCCTTATTAATTTTAAGTAAAACAACTCAGTGGCTTCAGAGGCAAGGGCGATTAATAAATGTTTCTTACTTTAGACTGAATTACGTTGGGATTTTTCCAAAGCAGCTTACATGTCACATAATGTCAGATGCCACCTCGGGGACAGAATTAGAACCAGCACAAGAGGTGGCCAATCAGTCAGCATGTGCTCGGCTTTTGAAAGAGCTATCTCATGATCACAGCGTAAAAGTCAACCTTTGAAGCCTACAAAAATCATTTCAAACCCAGGGGTCAGCTTAAGTATCAACTATTAAATATGTACTGCCGTGTGGGTGGTGACCAATTTGAAAATGAAAGGAAAGTAACACTGGTAATTCAAACTAAATTAACGTGGCACAGTTCTTTTAATGAATACTACTGAGTTACTGGTAACTAATTGAAACCAGTTTGAAAGATAGTAATGGTCCTGTAAATTACCATGTTCCTATTTTTCATCTGATTGTGCAATGTCAATAAGTCCTACATTTAGACATCAGGCTAAGATTTCAGCAGTCTCTTCTTCCAGTGTGGTATAATGTATCTCATGAGCTGTCATTAAATTCTGGCTGTGCCGTTTCTCAATATTCTGACCATGATTTTTCACTCTATGCTGCCCTGGTGCGGCTTTATGTCCATTAATCTGAATGAGCAGGAGGTTCTAAGCTGGCAAGCACCAGAGTGGGAAATCCAGGCCCCACGTTTTTGACTTCCAGCAAAGGGTCAGCATCTGAAACATTAACTTGGATGCTGCCCAATATAATTTGATGGACTTGTGGCACATTTCCAACATTTTCTATTTTTGGTTCAATTCTCTGACATCTGTACTTTCTTTGATGAATACTTAGTGTTGTACCCAGCAAATGGTAATATTAGAGCAAGTTCAGCCATAATCACATGGAAGAAGTATGACTGGCAGTCTGCAAGTCTAATTGATTGTCAATGACATTCATTTAAGTGATTAGATCAATCTATTATTGTTTTAACATCTTAACTCTGATCAAAATGTTGAGATGCATAATTCGAAATGTGTTGCAGGAAAGCACCATGCCAGAAACAGCTGAGCTAATCTCCAAAAGAACTATGGATACTGTAAATCAGAGACAAAAGCAGAAATTGCTGGAAAAGCTCAGCATGCCTAGCAGCATCTGTGGAGAGAAATCGGAGTTAACATTCTGAGGAATAGTCAACCGACCCGAAACTTTAATGAATTTCTCTCCACAGATGCTGCCAGACCTGCTGAGCTTTTCCAGGAATTTCTATTTTTGTCTCAGTTAATCTTGATGAGTTTTAAAATAAGATCACAGGGATTAAAAAAACTGAAACAGACAATGTTTCATGGTTATTTTAGTACCCAAGCAGTTCTTGGTAAAGTAAGACATTGGATGGACAATACAAAATTGATGGGATACGAACTGAATGGAATGCTTCATGCATTATCTCTTGACATCATTAACTTTCCATTTAAGATGTTAACATTTATGCAAAAAGAAATAATTTAGTGATCGCCAGAGGAAATGTTCTTCACCAATAAGTGATTAATTCAAAACAAAAGTTGCGTGAGATTGCTACTGAAGCTTCACTACTCACACTAATGTTGTAGTCAAAATGAAAGATCTAGCCCATGAGAATTCATCTCCAACCTCCACCTCCGAACCCATAAGAGGTTTACACACTGAGGTCTTGGAATTTAAATGTTCTTAGCAGGCTGGAGCACTCCTAAAAAACTCTTGACTAAGAGTTGTTGGATAACGTACCATATCCACGCCTTACCTCCCCACTTACAATTCTGAAGAAAGCTGGACAAATCTCTTTACAGCCTTGCTACAAAGGGAAATGCTTCCATTTCTTTTTTAAGAGGTGGTCAGCTCTCCGAGGTCCAGGCTTCCACCACGGACTGAATTTGAAGTTTGGCCTTGTAATCACTGACAGGCTGTCTAGTGCACCTGACCTAACTATTTACACTTGTGCTGTCCCTGCATTAGTTCCCAAAAGAGGATTATAATGTAGGAATGTAGACTGCTGATATCCCTTCACATGCATTCATTGTTTAACATGATGAAGGAAAGAGAGAGTGCGTAGTTATACTGCACCCTTTACCATGTCAAAATATTCAAAGACTCCACTCCAGCAAAGGCTGGGCCTAGCATAGGTTTATTCCTGTCTTGTTTGGCTTATTTGGCAGACTGTCACCAAAACTGTATTATGAATCCACCTAGCTTGGTGCCAATTCTCAAAATAAATACCAATCTCAAAGAAAATGAAAGCATCTTTAAGTCAAAAAATATTAAAGCTCCTCTAATTTCATCTGTTTTAACTTTCAGCAGATTCAAGCTCACATATTCCGCTTTATTCCCCAAGTACCTTTTTTATTCATCCTTTTAGTTTAGTTTCTGGGAGACTGGCATCCATTAGCTTCGATTAATGCTACAAAATCTGGATTTCTTCTCCTGACAAAGTGACTGCATGTCCAATTTTTATTGGTCAGCCTTCAATTCAGTTACTGGGATAAATGTTGGATTTAGCAGTATTAATACAATGGCAATGCTAATAAATCAGAGCAAAAACAGTGTGCTGTAAAAGCTGTTGTGGATTATCAACTTTGAGCCTGTTAAATTGAGCTTGAGAAAGAGATTTCCCCTGCCCACTTGACCCAGCTGTGAATGGGTGAAAGTACAGCGTAGTTAAGGGAATATCTCATGCAGCTACATGGTGATTGTTTTACAATCAGCAAACCCCAGCAAATCTATCATCCTGTAGGACTGGTAGATGCTTAAATTGCAATTAAGGATTAGGCGGTATATAGCTAATAATTTTTAATAATAATTAATAAATATTTAATAACTTTAATTTTGCATTCCTCTCTCTGCAGAGGTTGCCTGCTGTGGAGAATATTTCCAACATTTCCTGTTTTTTCCCTAACTACTCGTATCCATAGTATTTTGCTTTTGTACCTGGTATTTTGAAGTGAAACGGTGTCAACTGACACCAGTATTCTAATTCCCTTGTTCTCTAATTTATTTATCCTGACACATTTCACACCTTTGACCATTTACCTATAAACTGAACTCCAATGTTGCAAAACCAGCTGATTGGTGAGATTAGAGGTGATACATAATACCAATGATTTTCACAGCAGGTCACTTGTTTCAGGTGTGAAATGCTTGGGTATTGGATAGCTGCGTATGAAAGGGAACAAGAAGATTGCTGTCACCTGATATTATTTGGAACCTTGACATGAAATATTGCTATGAACAGCAATACAACTCCTATAATAATTATATGCATATCCAATGTGCAAAGCTAGAGAAGGAAAATCAGGAGAAGCTGGTGGGCAAAATATTCCTTTGTGGTCGAGGGTAATATCCGTAACTGCAGAATGACAGATCCTTAGGGCCCTTAACTAAGACCTGTTGTAATGGGTTCAGATAGATATCAGTGCAGATTTGTCCTAACACAGGCTGTAAAAGGGCTTCTGCCTCTTTTGAAAGCAGTAGGTAGCAGCAACCTCTCTGTTTTAGGTTTCATAAATACAGACCAGTGCCAAGAAGTTTCCTTTAACCAACGACTTCCATAGCAGGCAATTATACTTACCATTCCTTCAGACTGTAATACACTACTACAATCTGCCTTGCTGCTTGGTATGTTTTGATGCATAAGTTGAAGATGAGCTACCCTCCAATCAACATGGTTTGATTTCACCTCCATGTGACTGAAACTATGAAAATAATATTGAGTACTAGGTGACGAATAGCTACAGTCAGTGAGAAAATAAATAATTGAAATTTCATTTAAAAGTCTACAGAGATGATTTTACAATACTGGTAAACAGCCATTTGTCTATTTCATCACAGTGACAACTTATCTAGTACTCTGATGGTAGATAGCACAGCAGTATACAAAAATTATCTTACACACTTGCAATATTACTTCTCCTCCATTTTATATCTGCACTATCTGGGTGAATGAAATCTGAAATTTATCTCAATGGTACACTGATAGAGAACAAAGTAACAAGATCTGAGTTCAGCAGAACTGACTGATGAGCGCAAATGAAAAATGAACAATGAATGCGGAGGACATTCCAATGAATGTATAGATACATTGAGAGGGAGGGAAATAGGCTGCAAGGCTGTGAAATACCACTATACATCAATAACGCTGACAGAATGAAGGAAGTACCACAATCATCAACATAGATGTTTTCTAATCAGCATGTTCAGAAATGTTCTTACAAACCTCTGGAGTAGGTGGAACTTGAACTCAGACTTCCTGGTCCAGAGATAGGGACTACCATTGCGTCATAACCTTTACAATCATGCACAAACATGACCAAGCTCAATACTCACCAATTGTTCCTGTCTTGCTATCATCAGCTTCAGAGCCAATAGCAGGCCTTGGGCTGCCAGTCTGCTCTGGTTCTGCAAGAAACAGAAGGGTGGATGAGTGAAGAAAACTTAAAAATGACATATTGAAAAGCTACAATAATAGTTCACGTTCCCCAAATTCCCAGCAGGATGCAATGTTGTACAGTAGTCTAGGATGCATGTACAATGTCGGGACAAATTAAGTAGTAGCTTCACTACAATATCCAGGAGCTATTAAGGAGAAACTCACTTACATGATCAATCTAATTAGATGCAGAGAGACTGTTTTACTGTAGCTGGAGAGTCTAGAATGAGGGTTTATAATTTTAGGATAAGGGGTCAACCACTTAGGATGGGGATAAGGTGAAATTCTTTCACTCAGAAAATTTGAAATCTTCGGAATCCCATATCTCAGAGGCTGTTGACACTCAGTCATCAAACATATTCATTACTGGGGTCAACGGATTTTTTGGGGGCACAAAGAGAAACAAAGTATATGGAAATATGATGGAAAAATTGAGTTGATGTAAAAGTTCAGCATGATCTTAGTGAGGGATGCAGCAGGCATAATAGATGTATGGCCTATATCTATAACTATTTCTTACTTTCTCAATGCCTCCAGAGTTAATCTGGTTCTAGATTCAGTAAATATTGCTCAGTTCTGCGTACTTGAAGAAAAGTGACACAGAAAAATACATTGTAGATAAATATATATTCAATTCCACTGATTCATTTAAAATTTTTCGGAGTTCAGACTTTGACTTTGATGATGTAACATAGGTAGCAAATTATTACATCTTGCCCCACTTCTACTTCATTTGTCTTCAATCAACAACACATCATGGATCTAAAAGAATTTTTGTACAGTGCATGAGTGTTCAAAGTTGGGGGCCACACAATGCACAATACCTTAACATGGCCAACTTCACACAGCCTACTGGGGAAATTTCAGTTTGCTACACTGCTCTGTGGTTGCACACCTTACAGGAAACATCACTTGGCCTCTTATAATCATATAATTTTTACCAAAATGTTTATATCGATCAGTTAATAAAACAGCATCCAACAATATTAAGAGGGCTCTTAGCCACAAGGTCCAGTCCCACCTGCACAGGAAGTATGTCATAACATGTCTGAACAGGTTGGTTAAAATAACTCCAACAATATCCAAAGGGAAATTCTGATAATCACTCTGTTTTGCAACTTAGATGCATTGCTCCTCTTCAGACTAATTGTATCCTTGTATTAGACCAAAAAGGAATAAGACCTCCTGGAGCAGGGAATTTCTCCCACTTTAGAGGCAGTTTGAACTGCCAAGCTTGGTTCCTGTTCAGTTTCAGTTTTCCCCTGGTACTAAACTTGTGGACTGTGAATACCCTATTCAATATCACATGGCGACCCCGTTGAGAATATATAAATACCATGTTCCTACAATGGTTAGCAGTTATGATTATACAATCAAGGAGTCAGGCCCATATATTTCCAGTCATGCAATGTGACATAACATGATTTGATAGTTATATGATTAAGCAATTCATTTTTTGACTGGATTAGATTGGAAATTGGAACCACAATGAAACCACTCAATGTGAAAGGTGTTGCAGATAACCCCATAAAACAGTATCATTTCTAGCACACAGCCAATTTGACTTCTAATTTGATCACTTCTTGACTAAAATATTTGTTCTCTCCACATTTCTTCACACAGATTTTTTATGGGACTGATTGCAAAAAGGAACTTTATTTATGTCACTTTTTGGACAATAACGATAAAAAGGAAATAACTGGACTGATTTCAAATCACACATTAGTGGCACATGCTGCCAATATTCTTCAAATTACCCACAAAACTTAAAGTCTATCATTTTCTTTTCTACTTTTTATTGCCTGTCAATCAGGTGTGGAATAAGAAAAGAACAGTAGGTATCATTGATTTAGTCTGTTAGAAAAAACAAAGTGCAGTTAGGAGAAACAAATAAAATACAACTATTTAAAAGAAACGAGTTGAAATATTCAGTTTTCTATGACTAAGAGCCCGGTCCTTGCACAGATCACAAGACAATGACAATGTTGACTACAAAGCCAACTGTTGTTCTTTGGATTAAGATAGTTGCAGAGAGTGCTGAAATGCTCCTTGGGCTTTGTTGATTGTTTGGACATGAGCTCAAATATCCTAAATGACAAATGGAACAGTATGCATAAAACTAGTTATGTTTTATTTGAGGGATCATAACTGATCTTATAGCCTTCAGAATGATGACTGCAACCAGGATACTGGGCTAATTCAAGATGGCTACATGCTATTGGGATGGAAAGATGAATTCAAGTAAGTTGAACAGCCTCTTTATCTAAACATGCTTCGTGATCTTGTGTGAAATTTTTAAAAATCTTTTTAAGACCTCTAGTGTAATGAAAAAGACACACACTGTTATGAAAAGAACTGGTTTTGCAATGTGAGTAGGCTGTTGACATTAAATAATTGGCAACAATGTGAAGTATTTTCTCACCAGCAGTGTTTTCTCTTCCAATAATACTGTTTGGAAGTATAAAATAAAATGTAAACTCTCAAAAATATAATTCAATTTGAAATTAATATTGAATTTTTAAAAAAAATTATTGATGACCTATAAGTGTGATGGCACATATCAACTTACATTTTGAACTACTTTGCTGTATGTAACATCAACAGCTAGGCTTAAGTTAAGCAACTGACCGATAACTTGTGAGGTTAAACTACTTCTTACCACAGTACAGCTGGATGCAATTATTTAGCAAAAATAAAGTTCTCAATTACCAAGTACACTAAATACTGTATAATTGCCAGTGTGTTGGGATGTGCTGGATTCTATTGCACAATCTCACAGAGTGAAAAGGCAGCATTTGTAATACATGATTGTATGACTTCAGCAATACCAGAAGGGAATCAACTGAGGCACTTACACAGAGAGGGAAGATGAATTTGAGAACATTTTTTATTGCAGTGATTATCATAATAGAACTGGTTTCCTTTAAGAGGGAAAAAGAAACACAAACTATAGAAAGCCTTGAACTAGGGGAAGGTGTAACCTTACAGGAGGAAAGATCCGTACAGCTTGAAAGTGGGACAACTAATGGCAGACCTGGTGACAACGACAGAGTGGAGATGTGCCAGACAACAAATCGTCCAGCTATCATCTAGATTTAATTATTTCAAAGCAACAAAGGCCTAGTAGATGAGTCAACATCTTACCTAATAATTATCCTTCTGCTGTCCTGTTGCATTGTGTTATACAACACGTGAGCAGGGTACAGATGCCATGAAACAAAACTAATGCAGTAACACTTGGTGTGGAAATGGCAGGCATTGAAAATGTTGACAAGTGACTATAGCTAAGAAGAGATTTACTTTTTCACAATAAATACATAACTTTATGATAGTGTTCTTTAAGTTGTGTGTTCAGTCCATAACATCAGTTGATAAGCTCAATAACAGGACCAGAATGTCTACAAGTAGCATTCTTAATGCTGAGGATACCTCTTGCTAAAGGAACGTAGTACAGTGATGGTTTCAGAAAGATGAAGCAAGATGGTTCTGCATTCACAGAATCTCTCAATGGGAGCAACTGCTCTGATCCCTCTCTGCGTAGTGATATTATGAATAATCTTGTGGAAAATGTCCCTCGTTTCTTCTCATGTAACAACATAAAATAACTTCATCAAATATTTCTCTAGAATGTGTTTTGGCACCCAAATGAGAAAAAGTCACGAGAGATACATTCAGCCATACAATTACAGTATTGCAGCACAAAACAAGCAGGAAAAACTCTTTCTACTTTGTTAGAAAAATGTGAAATAATGTAAGCAAACAGTATGGGTGATAAAGGAAAATATCAACAAAAATTCCAAAAGAAGTAAAGAGCCTTTTTGGGCAAGAATCCCCCAAACTTTTTCAGACTGAATTGATTTTGCTCGTTCAATATGACATGTCTTATCTATGCAGAGTGGTGTTTATTTCAGGAATTACAGTTTGCCTCAGGTGTCTGCATGCCAATTAAGAATAATGGAGGTTAAATTTGATAGTACCCTGAAATAGGAGCATAGTACACCCTTCATGAATATCCCTGGTAATTGCTAAAGCATCACTGGGAGAATTCATACTCAAGATCTTCATCAAAGGACTTAGATGAGCTGTCCTGTTTGAAAACCTACTGAAGATGGCTGATATATTGGAAAGCTTGGAAGAACACTTAAGTTCACCATCAAGGTGTGCAGAAGTGGCTGGTACTAACTTGGCACAGAGTTCTGCATAGAGCTTTGCAACATTGCTTCATTCAATCTTTTCAATATGAATATGGTGGCCAATTCCATTAACACACTTGTGCACACAACCATGAGACAACTAATGGCTAATGTTATGGCCCCTGTTGCAGAACAAGCAGAATACACCCAAAATTTCAGCCTTCCAATGGAAGCTGAGACTGTTATTGTGCAGAATCAGCCTTTGGCCATGTAAACAGAGATAGTTACCATCATACTGAGGACGTAAGTTTGCAATGGGATGTGATAATGGTCCAGGATTCTGTCCTTCAATAAATCATTAGATTGTTGCAATGCTACTTCAAAGGAGCGGCAGTGGTTCCATCAGGTACAAACCTGTTCTTAGAATCAAAAAAGATGACTGTTCTGACCCTTCCATCAAGGGGAATAATATCTTCTTGTCTATCCAGTCCAGACCCCACCTGATTTGAAACACCGCATTTAGCTCCTCCTAAACTTCTCTTCTCCAAAGAATCTTTGCACATGACTGAGGTTTCCCCACCCTGGAATCATCTTCGTGAATCTTTTCTGTGCTCTCTCTGTTGTCTTTGAATCATTCATAAAGCATGATACCCAGAACGGGATGTAATGCTCCACTTGAGGCCAAACCATTGTTCTTCACAAGTCTAATAATAACTTCCTTGCTTTTGTAATGCTCCTATTTGCAAAAACCAGAATAAACAAATTTTTTAAAAAATTATAGCTGGGATCTGAGATGATCAACTTGGGTCATAAAATATGGCTTTTATTGCATGCAGTTTAACACTGGAGTCACCAACCATGTCTTCTCAGGATAGCCTTGTCTTGCAGTAGTCACACTCTAATGTGCTGTGGTGGTTCAAATGCCGAGGAACAATGAAATCATTGCAGAATTAAAACATCATACCTGCTGTCAGGATATCAAACATTCACTGCCCATGGCAATACACCAGCTAGACTTCAAAGGAATGGAATCCCTTTTATCTTTGGTATCAGGTAAAGTTGAAATGCGGTGCCCCCAAAGTGATGGGTATCCAGCATTTGCACCCTGAGGAATAGTTGGAATCCTTGTGAAGCTTCCTGCTCACTCCGATTCTCTCTGATGAGAGAGAATGAAATATACTTAAGTCTTATTTAACACAGCACCACAGAGACCACCTTATGCAACAGATGATGATACAATGTAAGAGATTGCTCCAGGATGGAAGGAGCACTGGCAAAGTAAGCTCGCGCTGCTGTGTAGTTTATTTTGGGGCTGCAGCAAGTGGCTGACTTCAGGGACGGCATCCTTGTTGAAGTGCTGATATTTGCTAGACTTTTCCATCCTGACGTTCAAATAGGAGAATGACTCCTTGAAACACTTGCACACATATATCCTCTTCCTCCAGCACTCCTTCCTCTTCTAGCAGCCTGCCTTGATGTGCTTGGTCTTGTTGCATTTTATGGAGAAGGTTGCTTGTACACCCATGTCTGGGGACAGATGGTTTGGAGAAGAAATCTTGAAGTCAGCATGAAGTCCTTCATCTGCCTCACTATTCCATGTAGACATTTACAACTTTAAGCAACACCAGAAAGCAAGAAGCACTTCTAGATCTGAAGCAACAGCCAGACAAAGTGATCAGTAACTGATCATTAGTTAGTTGATAACACCTTTGCTTATACTGGTGCGGTATATTTTCTGCTGATTAAAGCATGATCAACTATGTGCAGCTGAATGAAGGCATTAGCTTGGGTACAAAGCTCCAAAATGGTACTGATGGCATCAAATTGATGCATGACATAATGATTTGCCTGCTCTGTACACTTTATGCAGTCTATGTGTAAATTCCCTCACCAAGCCAGGCAAGGCAAAGCATTTCAAAGTGCATGTGTACATCATGGGTATCACCCTGGGGACCTAATGTTTACAAAAAGAAAGTGGAAATGAACCCAACATGCCCATTGTTTTGAAGCTTCCTCCAGTGTAAATCCAATATGTCAGAGTTTCTCCTTAATGAAAATTAGGCACCCACTGAAATTTAATACTGGAACCTGTTAAACAATTAAACATACACTAAATGATGGACAAGGTGTTGTTTGCTGTGCTATTTATTACATTATTTGAGCAGATCAGGAAATTGTGGGTTCAGCTATCCCCATTACTTAGGTGGATGGGGGTTAATCTGGGGAGCAATTGCTGAGTCAAGTAGGCAGTCAAGGATCAGTGTGACTGATTTGGTATCAATTCTGGGCCCACCCAAATTTTTCCTCTGCCTAACAGCCACTGAATAACTACTTGGGTGGATATATAGGAATTATATGATGTTCTGATTCTTACTTAAGTTGGAGACTTCTGCGGAGGCTCCCAGGGAGCAGGGGAATTGAGTAGTTGAAAGTCGCCAGGTAATTCTCACTTAGATCTGTGCATCATAACTTCCATGGGGTCCCAATGGGGCATCTTCGATACCCAGTCTCCGATGAGCTGGAGACTGGAAAATTAACAGTCATTGCATACCACTATTCCTGTAAAATTTTCTATACAGTATAAGCCTTGCAATTTCATTTAAAATATATTAGATTCAATTCGCCTTTAGTGCAACCTTGGTCTGGTATGATTGTCTTTGTTCTACTGAACAAGTGCAGCATGACGTGGCAATGTCATGGTCTCCATGGTGACAGAATGGACAGGATGCTCACAGAGGTGTAAGCCAGCATGAGAGCTTCACTCGAATGTTATGTCAGCTGTGTAGTGTCGGCATGCTTTGTTCTCCATGTCTTTGGCACCATACAGAGCACAGCGGCAGTTATCAGACATTGGTTGCTATGGTTAAGCAGTGCGGTCACTACTGGTGAGTGTCTGTGTGCAGCTGTTTGAATTTTTTTTTAAGTTGTTGATGGCTTTTACAAATGTAATTCCACTCAGCCTGTTATCTTGTGTGCGGAATGGACTGTTACATTATTAACCTTGCTGGATTTATACATCTTGAGGTGTGTTTGAGAGAATTCCCTGACTTCAAAGCAGTCTTACACTACATGGTTTATGTCTCTGAGGTGGTTTTGACTCTGGACCTGTCAAAATGTGTAGTGTAATTTGATGTGTGAATTCAATCTAATTGAAAGGTGTTAAACAATATGCATAGCAAGTACTTCAGCGTGAAGTTAGCTACGGTAGGACTGCAAAAACTCTGAAGTAATTTTGTTTTAAAAGGAATTTGAAACATAAACTGCAAAATGTAACCAATAAAGCAGTGGGTAACATAAATTATTTTATGTGGGCCGTGCATTGTGTAGTGTGATTACAACTACAGGCCTACAGAATAGATTATAAATAAATCTTATTATACAATTTGGTATCAAATCATTGACATATCTGAAAGCAGTCACACAATTAATTACTTGTCAGGTATAATGACTTTAATGTGGAGAATTACTGTGACAGCTATTCCATATCCATAACATCCTACCAATTCAGATGAAGTAAACATTTAGTTAATCTGTTTCCTTTCTCCATGGAATCTTCAGGGAGAAATTTCACTAAGATCTCCAAAGGCATTTTTGCTCTCCCCTGAATGATACTCTTGCATTGACATTTTGATTTTCACCAATATCTTTAACGTGTTAAAATACCATAAAATGCTTCATTAAAACAGTTATAATCTAACTACGAGAAGTGGTTGGAGGATTAATCTGATTTTTAAAAAAATGTTTGAGGGGGTTTACAAAGAAAAAACTCAAAGATAGTGGGGCAGAAGGGTTTAGAATCTGGAGTCAACAGTGTGACCAAAGATGGAACAGAAGTTTCTCTACTGTTCCTGGATCAAAATTCTGGAATTTGCTGTCCAAATCTCTTCAAAACCTGTATGCAATATTTTGAAAAGGCTCACCTCCACTTCCTTAAAAGAAACTATAATAAATGGTTGCTAGACCTTGCTAGGCACACACCCATATCCTGATTTAGTTTCTAACTTTAGAGTAGGAAGAATACAGACCATAGAGTTGATGGAGATTTAAGAGGGAGAGAGAAGCAAGATGCAAGGATCTGATGACAACAGCAAGAATTTTCAAATTCCTGTTTGGGGTCTGGGAGTTGATAAATAATAGTGAAACAGGGGTGATATAGTTAAGAGACTTACTGCACTACCAAATGAGGCTAATGGGGTTTTGGGTGACTTGTGATTTGTAGAACCCATGAGAATAACAAAAAGTACCAATGGAATAATTAAGTCTGACAGTAACAAAGGTTTCAGTAACAGCGGGGATGAGTTGGAACAGAAGCAAAAAATGAAAGTTGAAAAATGTGGTCTTCGTGGCGGTGAGAATGTGTAGTTGAAGCTCAGTTCAGGGTGAAACAGGAAACTGAGGTTATATACTAATGGACTCATTCCGGGAAAGTTATGTAAAATACTTGTGGATAAACACGCAGGTGGCAAATGTTTAATTATTGAGAAAATAACTATATAAATGGGTATAGCTTTTCTGGGCCCATGGTGCTGGCCTCGGAGGTGGGTGGTCTAAAAATGGTGAGAGATGCACCAAGACAACTTGTCAATGTACTGTCACCATTGTGAACTCTGAGCAAGTGGGACCACTGTCTAATATAATTTTCCTTGATGAGCTTGCAAGTAGAAGCAATTTTGATGCTACTCTGTCATTTTGCCAATGCCAGAGCACCCCATATGTGCAGCTCGTTATAGAGGCCAACAGTTCAATGCCATCCTGTGGCAAGCCAGATGGCCAACATCATGCTGCCAAGAAGTGACGACACTTAGAAAAATGCAGAGTTGGAGCCATGATCAATCCAATGTGGGAGATTCCTCTTATAAATGTTTGACTGAACAGTCAATAGGCAAAGCGCAGCAAATGCTTCCTTCCAGTTTTCCACCCTATTTCAGCAGCACCCACTTCACCTTGTTCTGGTTGCTGAGACTCTAGAATTGCTGAGCCGCTGATTGGGTAGGAAGCACCGAGACTCCACCCACCATCACAAGTAGGCTGGTACCACCTCCAAGAGGACTCCTCTTCTGCTCTTGATCCTGGTAAGTGTGGATTTGGGGAACCATATGTGGCAGCACAGTGGCTTAGTTGTTAGCATTGGTGCCTCACAGCTCCAGGGGGACCTGGGTTCGATTCCACCCTCGGGTGACTGTCTGTGTGGAGTTTGCACATTCTCCTGTGTCTGTGTGGATTTCCGCAGGGTGCTTTGGTTTCCTTCCACAGTTCAAAGATGTACAGGTTATGTGGATTGGCCACGCTAAATTGCTCATTGTATCCAGGGATGTGTAGATTAGGTGGATTAACCATGGGGAAAGCTGGGTTACTGGGGTCTGGGTAGGATGCAGTTTGGAAGGTCAGTCCGGACTCGATGGGCTGAAAGGCTTGCTTCCACACCGTGGGGATTCTATGATTATTTAATCAGAAAAGCCACAGTAAAAATGCAGGGCAATGGAGTAGTACCTGGAAACATCTGTGTGTACTAAGTGAAACACAGTAAAAAATGTGGGTGAGAGGGAACTCCAGAAAATTATAATTCACCTGGGAAGTGGTCCTAAGTAAATTGTTGGAGGTGTGAACTGCCAAGTCCCCACGTCCTAAAGGTCTTCACTCTAAGTTCTCAAAAGAAATGACTCATGAGATTGCTGCTGTGTTGGTCTTAATTTTCAAATTCCTTAGATTCAGGGAAAGTCCAATTAGATTGGAAATAGAAAGCAGGAAACTGCAGGCCTGATAGTTTAACATGTCACATGGAAGTTATTCAAGGGTATTATTCAAGACATTACCTCGATTTTGTCTAAGTGCTCTGCAATAATCGAGCAGAGTCATCATTTGTGAAAGGGAAATCTTGTTTAACCAATATTTTGGAGTTCTTTTATTCATTAATGGATTGTGGGCATTTCAGGATTCAGCCAGTACCTATTGTGCATCCTGACCTACTCTTGAGAAGTTCCAGGTGAGCTGCATTCCTGAAGTACTGCAGTCAACACAGTGTAGGCACACTAGCAGTGCTGTTAGGGAGGGAGCTCCAGGTTTTTAACCCAGCGGCCCTGAAGAAATGCTGATATTTTTCCAAGCTAGGAATGTCTGTGGCTTGAAGGGTTAACTTGCAAAGCAGTGGTGTGCTCATATAACTGCTGCCCTAGAGATTGTGGATTTCAAAGGGGTTGTCCAAGGGGCTTTGGCGAGTTGTTCAAGTGCATTTTGCAAATGGTATACATTGCTGCCACTGTGCACCATTGGCTGAGGGAGTGAATGTTGAAAGTGTTAGATGGCATGCCAAATAAGTGGGGTTTTTTTGGTCCTGGATGGTGTTGGAAAATTAAGGTTTCTGGGAAAAGAAAACTGATCTTGCAATGAGTCAGCACATAACTAACACTGTTAGGATCGTGCATATGTTTTCTTCTTGTGAATGCAGACCAGGGATTTCCACATTACTATTGGATACATTCAGTGTTTATGTTGGATTATACTGGACAGAGTAAATAAGGAGGTAAGAAACACATTTTCCAAGGTCTGAAAGAGTCATCAATGAAGCGGTTAATTTTTACTGGCAATCTTCATTCAGCTGTTAGTTTCTTTCAGAGGTTACCCGGTTTGTTATGTTACAAAAGTTCACCAAATTTCTTGGGAGACTTTCATCTCCTATGAAGCCCCAATATTTATACTGCCTTCGGATAAGGTGGCAAGCTGCTGGTGGGCTGCATCTCATTTTCTATCAAGCAGCACTAATACATCTGTTATTGTCTAATTAATTTTACTGTATTGAAATGTGTAAAATGCATTTCTTGTCATGAGAATTTAGCAAATATTTAATATTCGGATAATAGTTTGGGACTGAGACTTGATTTCTGCTGCGCTGGAATGTTGATAAACCTCCAGAGCTATCGAGAGCCTCATGCTCTCTAATAGTTAGGGCACTGGGAACAGAGCCTACAGAGTTGACAGCTCTGAACCCTTGAAATGTTGAACCCAGCCATCTGACTTCCAGATGTTGTATCAAGTGGATCAGGCACAAGAACTTCATGTTTGAGCTGTGACCTTGGTAAGCTGGCTGCTTACAAACATTAGCGTTAAAAAGCTAAGTTTCACCGCATCCAATACAGCTGGTAAAGCAGCAGTAAAGTCTGAGGTCACAGTTCACCATTCCGATTACTTGGCTTTGCTTGCCCACATTCCCAGAACAGAAGCCTGCTATTTAGTAAAAAAGGAATTGTGGAAAAAAAGGAAGCAATTTACGTTAATGCAAGAAATAGTAAAATGACTGATGGCTTGAACTTTAATGCTCTCAGTTCTCAACATATGGGAAAGACCATATCGATCCATTCTCCATTAATCTCCTAGATCATTTTCCAAGCAAACAGACTACAAATACTCCTGCTTAAAGAGGAAAGAAATGCCTCACGCTGCTGCATTATTTTAACACTCTAGAGTATTACAGTAATGGTAAAAGACAGGAAATTGCCAATTAGAGAAAGTGTATTGTGCAAAACTGAGTTACTGTATCATAAAGTTGCAGAGGCTCGTCCTGGATTTTCTTAAAACATGATGACAGAAATATGTTTTCTTTAGAAAAAGCATTTGGCCTGCTCAATTATGTCTGTTCGCCTTAGATTTTACATTCAATTTTTCTACGATAAAAGTAATTGTATACAAGTTATTTTTTGTTGTTGATAGGTGTGTACTTTTAAAACAAAATTTGATGTGCAGAAGAAATTGGGAACACAGTCAGTCGGGAAGTGTCCAATCTTGTTCCAGGCCTAGAATTTGCTTCAATAGAACCAATGGTGGAGGACACTGAGGTTTAATTTTTATTTGGGGGAGGGGGTGGAAACGAAGGAAAGCTATTTATTTGCTTTTGAATTCTTAGCTACCTGCGCAGCAGAGTCTCTTGTCGTCTAAATAGCCTTTACTGAAGTGGGACAGCAAGTTTTCGAATTCCTGCTTTGAGAACCGTTTTGTTTCTCACTTAAGTCTTTAGATATAAGGAGCCCATGCAAACCAAAACACAGCCCTAAGATCAGAAAGCACTTTCTGAGTAAATCTCAGAAATAACCTTTGGAAATAAACAGCAGAAATATGACCCCTGGTTGTTACCATTTTGCAAAACTTTCAGCTCACCACTCTCCTCCTGCAGGATACTTTGCACCATCTCCATGATGGCCATTACTCTAGTGCCAGGAAGGCAACAAACTATTCGGGAATGATAGACAAGTGGGACTAAATATGTATTAGGTTACAGGCAGCAAAAAATGGAAGAAACTAGATTATGGAGGGTAGAAAATGGGAGGCCAGCCAGAGAGAATTGCAATAATCAAGCCCTGATACGATAAAACAGTTAAGTGACAGTTTCAACAACAGAATGAGTTAAGGCCAGGTGGAGCTGGACAAAAATACAGAGGTGGAAGAAAACAGTTTTATGAAATTGAACCTAATCTCAGGGTCAAATCGGATACCAATACTAAAACATTACACTTCATTTGTAGTCAATAGTCAGGAAGTGGGACAATACTGAGGGCTAGAAAAGATTTTGTGGCAGAGTTTGAAGGGAAAAGACACTCATCATGACAAATCTGAGGCAGTTAATGGGTTTATTGACATCGTGGTGACACAGAACTGGGTGTTGTCAGCATATCTAGAATCATAGAATCCCTACAGTGTGGAAACAGGCCCTTTGGCCCAACAAGTCCGCACCAACCCTCAGAGCATTCCACCCACACCCACCCTCCTATCCTACAATTCTATGAACACGATGGGCAATTTCCCATGGCCAATCCACCTAACCTGAACAGCTTTGGACTGCGGGAGGAAACTGGAGCAGCCAGAGGAAACCCACGCAGACACAGGGAGAATGTGTAAATTCCACACAGACAGTCGCCCAAGGGTGGAATCGAACCTGGGTCCCTGGCGCTGTGAGGCAGCAGTGCTAACCACTGAGCACACTTTTGGATGATGTCAGTGAGAGACAGTTACTCTAAGTACTTTGACTGAGTGGCTTGTAACAAAAACTAATTTCAGTTATTTGCTTGATTTTTAGCAATTTGGTTAATTTCACCCAATTTTTTTTTCAATGGTGTCCACCCATCACCACATATCGTATTCCTTCATGAAGCTACAAGTGTGAGGCGGTAATCGAGAGTGCACTTCTGGAGGTGACACTACATCATGTAAAGACCTTGGTCTGATTTAGCCGCTTCAGGTTTCCTACTCCTCAGCTGCGTTCTGACTGCAATATTATAATACAGAGTGGTGACACGACATGAGCTTACCATAGCATCTCACTACAGCACTGCATTCTCTGACCTATTGTACAGATGGTCAAGCTCAATTATAAACATCAAAACCTGCCGCATAATGCTAGCATAATGAGAATTAAATACCTACGTCTTTCCAGCGTACCCCTTATGTAATTTCAGCACATACCTGGCAGATAGGTCAACAATCAGGCTGGACACAAATCCATCAAATGTGTGAATGTGTTTTGCACCAAGATGTTTAGAAATTTCTTACACATGGTAAATGGAGGAAGCCTACCCTTGGCATTTTGTGTTTCAAAACATATGCAGAAGTACATCTCAAGATACAGAACATCACAGACATGGCTCTGGGCTTAAGCATTCAGGATTCAACTACAATATGTCCAAAAATAACAAAGATTCTACAAAGTCAGCAGTCACATGCTTTCTCTGATGGGGCCTGCATTAAGTACTATTCTAATTCTGTAAAATTGCAACACGAAACCTGACTTCATTCTCCCTTGATACCCTCACAATTCAAATCCTCATCATTGTTCTCTTGTATTTAATTGCTGCTCTCCTCGGCATCACATACTCACCTTTAAAATTATTAAATCAACTTATTTTGCAAAATTCTGTGTCCAGTCCTTCCATTCTCTCTTCCTAATACCCCATCCCAATATTTACTATCTCTGCAGAATTTGGAAATTTGTGGTTACCACCTAACTCTATGGTCACCTTTTCCTATTTCGATAGCATATGTCAGCCAAAGCATCACGAACATCTCGGTTTTACTTGTTGATGACTTTCTATGTAAATATGACATTGTTGAATTATTCTACCTCAAACTCTTGACATTATTTGACATGGTCAAACACACTGCTCTTCTTCACTGTTTTGCTTCAGTGATCCAACTCAGGCTAAAGACCATATTCAAACATATTCAACCACGGCCACTCCCTCTCCTGTAAAGACTTCTCTTTCTAAGCCCATCCAGTCAGCTCATACCTGCCAAGGTCCCAATTTTTTGTCTCTATGTTGAACCATTGACTTCTTTCTTAATCATAAGGTGGAGTTTCATCATGTTTGCTCGTATACCAAGTTTTACCTCTCCATTATTTTTGCCATCAAGTTGTCATTGAATAGAATCTCCTCCGGCTCAACATTGGCAAGATTGTGGGTTCATTGAGGTTCAGTCAGACACTCTACACCTGAAATACAGTGGGCCTACTCTGCCATTTTTCCACAGTTAGAGTGAGCCCCCACAAGAGCTCATGCACAGGCCACCTATCTCAGAAGCACCCAGCTCTCCTTGTGTGGTTGCTGAGACTCTAGAATTGCTTACCCTCTGATTGGGCAAGAAGCACTGAGAACTAACCCACCATCATAAACAGAATGGTACCACCTCCAAGAGGACTGCTCTGATTATCTTGTTCCTGGTAAGTGTGGGTTTGGGAACCATATGTAGTGGCAAAACCCTATATAAAAAAATCAGGGCAATGGAGATTGGGTGGAAAGTATCCAGACACAATTGTGTATATTCAATGAAAAGACATCAAAAGATATGAATGAAAGCAAACCATGAAAATCAAATACAAAACTGAGATTGTGACAGTGCAGTGCTAATAATGGTATTAGCACAATGCATAGGGATGGCCTAAGTTCAGGTAATCAAAATGTACAAGCCATTTGAGAGGAGATTAGATTGACAAAAGTGAGAAGTCACATATGGCAGTGGTGTACAATTCACTTAACAGTCACTATGCAGTAGGGTGCAATATAATGAAATTTTGGGAGTTTATTAGGAAGGTACAGTGATAATTGTAGCGTATTGTAATCTAAAATATTAGATGGGCAAAAACAGCCTAGATGAGGAGTTCAAAGAATGTTTTTGGGATAGTTTCTTAAAACAACTTGTCTGGAGCTGACCAGACAGCAGGCTATACTAGAACTGTTACTGGCAATGAGGTAGTATTAATGAATGACCACTTACAGAAGGCACCCTATGTTGCAGAGATCACAATATGATTAAATTTACATTTACTTTGAGGGAGCGAACAGTGGGTCCAAGGCTAGTATTTTAAAGTTAAATGAATCAGTTAAGAAAGGAAAGCTAGCTAAACTGAACTTGTAAATTACATTAAGGGTTAGGTCAATAGAAATGTAGCAACTGGCATCTGAGGGACGTTTCAGAATACAGAGAATAGATCCATTTCACTAAGAACTTAATAATAGATCTAATAATAGATTTCAATTCAAAATAAAAATTCCAAGGAGAGGATCCACAATCCATAGTTTACTAGAAGTTTAAAATTGTATGAAACTCGAAGAAAATACATGCAATTATTCAAAGATCAGAAGATTGAACATTATAAGATTTAAAGAGTCCTGCTGACATGGAACTTATCCTTCATTCAGTGTAAATGAAAACATCTTACTGCCATACTGTATTCATATCATCAATCTTCAAACCACTACTGTTAAAGTTTTTATTCTGAACTTCCTCCTTTCAGCCATTAGCTCAGAAACTGTAACTTCATCCAAAACTTCACAGCACACTTACTATCCTGCATATAACGCCATTTAGCCATCATCCTTGGCCTTTCCAACTTCCACTGATTCCTCAAACCTCAATCTGTCCACTTCCTCATTCCACCATACTCTTCCACTTCTTCCACTCCTACTTCACATTTTCCACCATTCCTTTTCCAGCTATAGTCAACTGAGTGTTTTCAGCTTTCTCCCCTTTATCATTTGTGATAGAGTTATCACTCATTTCACCCCCACCCTTTTTGGGACTCTTCTGCCAATTCCCTCTCCCTTGCCTCATCAAGCGCTCATAAAATCCTCCTTAAATCTTCCTGAAATCCGAGACCATGTGCTGTAATTCCCCATTAAGCTTGCTCAGCCCTGAGCTAGAACTGTGAATGCCCTGGATCATTTTGCTAAATTTAAAACACTAAAAAAGTTATCTGAACACAACAGCATGAACCCAGTACAAAACGATGCACATTCCTGATGATTCACTGACTCCAACAGCATACAATTAAAATTTTATTCAAAAACATGCGACGATTTTTTAAAAAATTAACACATGAATAAAGCAACTGAAAAGTTCAACAATCTGGATGAACTTTGTCCTTCAGACCTCAGTTTAAGCTTCCTCATACTGACAGGAAACAGTTGGGATTTTCTACTAGACAAACAACCTTGAACTTGAGTTCTGCACCTATGACCCTGCTAGAATCCAAAAATACAAGCACTTACTGGCACATAATGTTTCTAGCACAGGCTTTAACTATCTGTGTCCCAGATAAATTTCAACCAGTATGTGACTGTGACAGAGCAGGAACATGAGTATCGTCTGTTAGATTTTGGATGCTTTCACGCAGCACAGAGAACTGCAGTCTTAGTGAATTAAGATTTTCAATGGGAAATTGACTTTATTGATTACTCCATTGTGTAAAGTACAGAAAATTAAGTAACTAGGAGTTGACGTCCAACAACTAAATATTCATCTTTTCTCAGAAACCCAACTGCAAAAATTTAAAGATGGAAGTATTATTTGGGCATTGGGATTGATATATTATGGTGTTTGGATTTTCTGCCATTTCACAAAGTAAAAGAACATTTCCTCATAAAAATGTTTTTTCTCATGCTTTTTCAGTTTTAGCAACAGTGGTCATGAAGTGCTGAGATGCTACTCCATTAATATTCCAACTGCAAGTATCTACTTACTTCACCAGGATTTGTCTAGATTCTCTAGACTCTGGAACAGTTCCTACAAGCAAGAACTTCCTTCCTCAGATAAGGAGATCAAAACTGCATTCAATATTCCAGGTGTGGTCTCACTAATGCCCTGTATAATTGCAGCAAGTCATCCTTGCTTTTGTAATCAAATCCCCTCACTATGAAGGCCAATGTACCAGTTACTTTCTTTACCATCTGCTGCGCCTGTATGCTTACCTTCAATGACTGCTGTACAAGGATGACGAATGGCAGAGCAGGTTCAAAGGACTGAATGACCTAATCCTGCTCCTATCTTCCACGTCTGTATGAAGAAGGCCACTTTCTACTCGCCACAGGTCTTCAAGTACCAACAGCAACAGAACTGACAGAATGGAGAACGTTTTTTTACTTCTTCTTTACTGTTGCCAGTCAGTTATAGTTGGCAAAACCAAGCTGACAAAACCTGCCCAATGCCCAGCCACTTACATTCGGAATATCTTTGTTCCGTGTGTTTGGAAGTGTTATGGTTTTTATATGGGGAGCGTCCTCACAGCAGAGTGCAATCTTTAAAACTCAGACCAGATTTCTACATTGTAGAACTGAGATAGAATATTACAGTGATTCAGTTTTATACATCTGGATAATGGTGTCATGAGAACCTACATCAGACTAATGTCAGGTTTTCTTGGGAAAATCTAACACAAAACTGGAGACTAAATTGTTCAAATCAAGCAACTGCAATATCTTCCAACACACGGCTATCTCCTCACTGCTGCTTCCTGCTCAATGACAGACATTGCTTCGCTCTGTGAGGACCCCAGTAACTGCAGTTGTACACCCATACACGTAAAATCATTATCAAAACACAAACAATCAATTGTGTTGTTATGTTTGAGATAGCTGTATGAGATAGCTGATAAAGGAAATTTAAGTGTTCTTTTAATAGTTATCTCAAAACAATGAAGGGAATACACTGTTCCAAAGGGGGAACAGCATGAAATTTGGATTGCTAACACTTACTATTAGATGCAACGGGTGCTGTTTAGTGTGCAAAACGCAATGTCCCCTAAGGGTACAGTGTGCACAACATGATGAAAATCAGCTCACAATAGTTGTTTGATGCCGGAGATGCCATCTTGAAGTTGTGCAATCCAGCTAATGCTCTCACTTAACTTTGCTCAGCTGACATGAATTAAATAGTAGACCAAGCAGCCCATCAATAGCATTGAAAGGGACCATCCAATATACACAGGTCAGTGTTGGTTAAATTACTCTGGTTGCTGCTTTGATTCTACAAGTGTTTAATGCTTTCTATAATTATTAAAAGATGAAAGTGGATCTCTGTAGGAAATGCTCAAGTAATTCTTCCATCTTCAATGCTTCTGTTCAAATTAGTTGCTCCAAGTCATGGGGGCATCAGTAGTTAGTCCTTTGGAGAATGAACAGAAGCCACAGAAAGCAGGTCAAGCAGATCCCTGGAAGACAGAGGAGGATGAGGGAGAAGGAATTTCAGCACAACGCCATATTTGCCCTTCTCATATGAACAATTCTCGTATCTCAAATGAGGTGAGGAACAATGTATAAGACATCTTCACTTTTCCTTATTTTTTAATGGGATATAGGCAAGGCCAACATTTGTTGCCCATCCCTAACTGCCCTTGAATTAAGTGGGCAATCAGAGGGTGTTCAAAAGTTAACCACATTGCTGTGGGTCTGGAGTCACATGTGTCAGACTAGGTAAAGATAGCAGATTTTGTTTCCTAAAGGGCATTAGTGAAACATATGGATTTCACCATTACTAAGATTAGCCTTCAACTGCACATTTATTAATTGAATGTAAATTCCACCAGCTGCTGTAGTGGCTAGAACACTAGTCTGGGCCTCTAGATTGCTATTCCTTTGACATTATCAATACACCATTCCCCCCCTCCCCACTAAGTGAAGGCTGAAATCTGACACAACCACAACTGGCAACCTCAGAGCTGGTAAAAGACCACATCAGCAGCCACTGTGTGATGTTCTTTTATGCATCTGCCTCCGTTGAGGCTAGAGCTCGAGATATTTCCAATCATTTTGTGTTGCTGTCCCCTGTTGCATGATCGAGGTCATTGATGCTTTTTACTCATTGAGAGCTAACTCTGAAGTGCAACCCATGCATGCGTGTGCAGCATGCATGCGCAGCATGCATGCAATAAAACTATTCCATTGCACAAAAGGCAACACTGCAGAGCAGTGGCCTGCTGAGAGAACAAATCGTGCACCACTTAAGTATATGCTGAAGTATAATCTTCTTGTCCATAATTCTTTACACAGATTAAAGTGATTCAACTTTATCCTGTCGACTGTAATCAGTCACTTGTTTTTCAGTGTCGGGCATGAGGAGTGGTGTGGACCTGGAGGGGATTCTGTCACCCCCTGCACTCTGTCCATATACAGTGTACGGAAAGGAAGTTGAAGGAGAGAATAATGGAAGAGAAAAGCAGCTCAGGTATTCACACAGGTTTTTTAAATTAGCATTTATTAGGCCAATCCTAATTGCCCAGAAGGTAGTTTAAGAGCCAACCACATTGTTGTGGGTGTGGAGTCACATGTAGGCCAGACCAGGTAAGGATAACAATTTGCTTCCCTAAAGAACATTACTGAAATGGATAGAGTTTTCAAACAATTGACAAAGGATTCCTGGCCACCATTAATTCCAGGCTTTTTTTATTGAATTCAAATTCTACCATTTGCTGTGGTGGGATTCAAACTCTGGTGTCCTGGACATTACCGGAGTCTCTGGATTAATAGTCTGGTAATAACACCACTCCCCTAATGTTAAAATTCAATATATTTTGAGAATTAACCACAGCATGACCACTGTTTGCCTGTTATTGGATCTCCACACTTGTTGTGGATAAAGATTAACAGTAATCTCAATTTTTAGAAAAGTAGCTCAATGAACTGGATGACCTCAATGCCTGATGCTTCATGGTCAGAGAAAGTGTCAACATTGTTTAACACTTTAGATCACTTTCAAAGACTTGCTAATTCAGCCCATCAACACACCACTCACACTATTTGTACTTATCTGGTGACACTCTTAATTACCTGGAATTATCTTGCCATTATCTCTCTGCCCATAAATTCTGTGCCTGTGCACTTTCCCTCACTTCACCTGATGAGGGAGCAGTGTGCCAAAAAGCATATGTTTTACAAATAAACCTGTTGGACTACAACCTGGTGGCATGTGACTTCTGACTTTGTCCACCAAAATCTGACATCAGCATCTCCACATTGTGTGTTCTCTTTGACTGAGGCTCTGTGAGGCCAATCTCTCTGTGTAAAAGCTAACACCAGCTGGAAGATTTGGCATCAGCTAATCTGTAAGTATTAGCCCTGAAACATTAGTTAGACCAAGTAATCATACCACCTTAATGGCAATCAGCAGTACATTATTGTATATGAAAGAATACTATTTAATAAGGTGAGAGAATTCTCAGTGGCCTATCAACACTCTGAATCAGCCTGCATTCTGAATAGTTCAACATCACACATTTGTTGCCTTGACTCAGATAGTCTAGGAAAAGATATTTAGGAATTGTGAGCCCTCAGTCTGAGAAAGGATCTTGTCTCTGATGTCAGAAGGTTGGTAGTTCAAGTCCAAGACTAGGAACTCAAACAAGGCAATACATCCAGCACAATAGTGTCGATGTGTTGTACTTTCAGAAATGCTAGCTTTCAGAGGAAATGTTAAATTGAGGCCCTGTCTGCCTTCACCATTAGATTTAAAAGATTCCATGGTAATATTTTAAAGAAGAGCAGGTGGGTTCTCACCTGTGTCCTCGCTAACTTTCCAAATTTAACTAACATCGTGAAAACAAGATTCATTATCACATTTTAATATTTGTGGGACCATGCTGTGCACTAACTGGCTCTCATGTTTCCCAAATTATAACGATAACAACACTTCAAAAGCACTTCACTGGCTATAAATCACTTCGGAGCATCATTCAATCATGAAAGCTATCATTTAAGTGCAATTTTTTTTAGCACAGAGCCAGAAACCCAAAATTATGCATTTGTGTTTTGAAATATTATTTGTGATATTAAATCAAAACACTTCTAAGTATTAGATGAAGGTCTTGTAGAACCTGGTATGGATAAACTAGTTATCAAGAGCAAATAAAAAATCTGATAGTCACTTGGAAAAAATAAACTAACTCTAAGCTAGAGTATTTTTCTGCCAATCATTTATATAGCAGCAACTGATTAGTCCATGCACTAGACCATTCTGTACTGCTTGCTGAAGGAGGAGACATAGAACAAGGCAAACAGAAGTAATCAGCAAGTTTACAGACAACTGGAAACAAGCATGTTCAAAAAAACTTGCTAAAAGTGATATGTAATACCAAACACAACAATACTTAGATGCCTTGCAGATGTGGAAAACACTAGTCATTTTCTTGGAAACCCATCAGATTGATCATTTCAATCTGGTGAGTCATGCCTGATTAGTTTCATTCTGGATAAAGCTTCTTTCAGCTTTCACACAATGAAAATTTCATCATAAACCACATTATTGCTATTAACCATATTTGCATAGTTTGTACCACTGAATTACTTCACTTTTCAATTTTGGTCATCCTTAACTCTTTAGAATGGTGAGATGTGTATTAACGTTTTGAGTAATTTTTTTTCAATTGTTGAAAATAAACAATTGTTACAACTTCAACAACTTAACTTTCTCCTTTGTCATGGAGAAGCAAAAAAAAATTGGACTGCAACACCACAGATTTGGGAGTAGAGGCTGAAGTTCTGCCACTCTCAGATGCAGTTATGTGACATGGCTGGGTTATCAAACATGTGGTTTAGTAGGAGTGGGGGGCTGATGCAGTACAGGTACCCACAGCTAACAGGCCTTCTTCTGGCACAGAATGAAGTGGCGTTATACCCACAGGATTGCAGAGATTTGGTTTGCCCTGCTTCTACAGCTGAATGAGACTGTGAAACTTAGAGCCCCAGAAGGAAATGGTGTGGGAAATGGGTAAACAAAATTGGAAGCATTAAAGTTAAAAGTCAGTTTCAGGAAATTGGTGAGTGTAGTCGGTTGGCATAGGCTTTTCATCAATGGTATGAAACTCTCCTCTAATTGAAAAACTGGCCCATAAGACTTGAAACATGTGTCAAGGTTAAGCGTGAAAGACTCAGAAATGGAAATTTAAACTGCAATAATGAAAAAGTATTACAAACTGTAATTCTTCAAGTTTTTTTTTCATTTCATTCAGTGTTTAATCAAATAAGGCATACATAGAAGGTCTTGAGAACAAAAGGGGCTGATATATTGCGGATAAGTGTCTGATATATAAATGGACACTTTTACTTTTTTTATTAATTCATATGACATGTGCATTGCTGACTAGGTCAGCATTTATTGCCGTTCTCTGCTTCTGTATTAACTAGAACTAAATGATTCATCTTTCTTGGAGACTATTGGCGAAAGTATTGATACAAATCGTGGAGGAGATACAATGGGCCAAATGGCCTCCTACTGTAGTGCAATGATTCTATGAAGCAGCCTTCAAAGTACGCAAGGGCATTGGGCAATTTCACCCACAAAACCCACCTAAGCTCCTGGAAAAATTCGATCACAGGACAGCCAATCAGAGAAAAGTTGCGCCTGTAAGTAGAACTGTGAGGGTTTTGGAGGAGACATTCCTCCAAGCAGAGTCTGGTTCTCTCTCACATATGTTGCTGAAAGACCCATGTTAGCCCGTCAGGAGCAAATGCAGGAGACAGAAGATGATGGTAGCAGTCTGCAAAACTGGAAGTCACAAGGGTTGGGGGAACAGAAAGACAGACTGCCAAAGGTAGGGAGTGAGGCTGTGGGCCAGGGTGAGAGAAAGGGAATGTTGCAAAGACAGGGAAGAGAGTCGGCAAAACCTAGAAGGAAAGTCTAATAAAACTTGCAAATGACACACACTGGCCCAATCTGTTTTTATATGCCTCAAAATGGAGCTCCAACACAAACAGAATGTTCATTTTCAAGTTTTACTGTTTTCTTTAATTGGACTTTCCCCAGGGAAGGATGAGAGAGGGCTTTTAAGTGTAAGGGAGGAATGCAAAGGAGGTGAAACTTTTCAACAAAGTATCAACCAATTGGGCACCAGGGAAACTGAGGTAATTAATTCCTTGCAAATGAATGTAGAATCTCTAGCTTAAGGTCGTGTTGGTTCAGGAGCTACACTAATTGCAGAAAATACAGTGGCTGCTATTAGAACATAGAACATTACAGCACAGTACAGGCCCTTCGGCCCTCGATGTTGCGCCGACCTGTGAAACCAACCTGAAGCCCATCTAACCTACACTATTCCATTATCATCTAACCTACACTATTCCATTATCATACATATATATCCATATTGTATGAACAACTGTGTGAATTGAATAATTTAACATTCTAAACCATCACACATTCTGTGAATTTCTTGAGGTGCATTGACTATGCTATAAACAACATGCAACAATTTAATTGTGACTTCATTTGTCCACAGACAGCATGCTTAGGGTGATGGTACTTTGTGTGTGGAGGTGTGTGTCAGATTTTTAAAAAAAAGGTTGTTGCTAACTTAAGCCTGTTGTCTTGTGCCCATTTAAACAATGCAAGGTCTTGGACATTAGTGATTTATTTGTATGCGGTGGCTTTACATTTAATGCAGGAATGGTGAACACTGAGGATACTTTTAATTCAGCTTCTGTGTGAGTCCAACACCTTGAAATGACTCCTTAACATCAGAATTAGTCAGCATGAAAAAGGATATACTAAAAGCTAATAAATTGTCACGACAAAAACCTCAAGCAGAGTTGTTTTTGGGGGAAAAAAGTTATTCTGACACCTGATCTAAAGCTGGAATCTGTGCATATTCATGGGAATAGTACGAACAGCTATACTATTTTCAAGTCAGGCCACACCTGACCTTTATAGTGATTGACAGTACAACTGGCCTGAAAATGGAATGTTTTGATTCCTGCTGCCATTGTCTTTCCACCAAATTAAAGAAAATCAATAGCATTCAATGTTTATAACGTGTTTATGATCATAATGAAAAAGGGACTATCAATCTTTAACTTCCATCAGTTGACTTTAATGTCTGAGTTTTTAATGGTCTCAAGTAGGGCACCACTGACCTAAAATGGCTTCTGTGATCACACACAAAGAATATGAAACTGGTGGCACCGGATTTACCATTTTAATCAAGGCCCTGTAACACTGTGAGACAAAAAAAATTGAATCACTTGTTTTGAAAAAAATTGAATTCACAGATGGGAACTGAAAATTCGCTCGTAAAGTGTTCATTTTTAAATAAGGTACGGAGGTGGACTTGAAATATACAAATGAACCATATTTCAGTAACAAAGATGAATAAAATGAAATGGGCTGGTAATAGCAAGAATGTTTCAAGTTCTTCTTTGAATTAAACTGGCTCCTTTGCTTTGATTTAGTTAATTCTGTTTTATTTGAAATGTGATAGCTGCATGCTAAAAACACAAACATTTTCTTGCATCTGACTGACAGATGGAGTTAAAAACATAGGAGTCGATCACCCCTCCTCACCTTGCGGTAACATGGGCCTAAGTGATTTTGTTAGACTGACCATTGTAAAACACGTCTTTAAATCCCTACTTTCTTAGTAAGTGGAAAAAATAAAAAAGACAATTAGATTTGATTTAAGCTTTATTGTCACGTGTACTTGAGTGCAGAAGGGGAAAAGTCATCACACACTGTATAAGGTTCACTTATAACAAAAAAACTTTATTCTGTCAGTAATACTCATTTTAGCCACTAGTAACTAATGTATCCTCAATTTCACCATAAATAACAATGAATAGATGCACACTTATTCCAAATCTATAACTGTATAACCAGCTCAGTCAATGGGACACTCTTGTAGTTCTGTCCAGAAAAGGGGAGCATACATTTCTATTAAATTCTGCAAAAATGAATTCCTAGAATGTGATGAAAATAGAGAAGTTATAAGTCAACATCAGCAAACCACAACAGAGTCTGGAATGGACTATCCTCTAATTTGAAAAAAAAATCAAGTCTAATGATATTTCAACAACCGCCCTCGCTCACTCAATGACTGCAGTTGTGAGGCAGGTCTTGGCATTGATTGGACATAATTATGTTGTAAATCACATTCAACTCTCAAACAGTAATGAAGATACAGGTTTATTCTATATCAGTATCAATAGGTGAGATCACATCTTTAGATTAAATATTAATAACTGGTTACCAACTACTATCTGGCTACAGAATTATTGTGTCTTGCTATTGCGTAATCTGGGACTTTTTCCTATTGTTAAGGCCGAGGTTAAGGCACCGAAGGAACACTGTAGTATTACTAACAACTGATAAAATGATTTTAACAGGTTACTACGTCCATGTGACTTAAGAGGAAATGATTCTGCATTTGTAGGCATGTTTGCGAAATCCTAATAAACTGCAGTGAAAGGACACTTGTCTTGGCTTGATGCTTTGCTTAATATAGTTTCAGATAGCATGTCCCATCCATTTTCCACATATACATTCACAGAAAGAGGAATATATGCATTAAAAATATAGCTAACAAATAAAACTGAGGCAGACATTGAAGCTCAGGTTTTAACTCTGGGTAGGATTCAGGGATTGAATTTGTCAGATCAAGATCACATGTGGCCTGGGATATTTAAATACAGGGATGGGAAGTTGGGGATGCGGAAGACAAAGCAGGCAGTGAATCATCCAACCCGTACCTGAGAGTATATGGCCTCATTTCAGATTTCTGTCCAAAGCCAGCTGGGAGGCTAGTATGTAGGGGTGGCAAACCAGGCTTTTGCCAGAAGACCAAAGAAAATGGTGTCCAGCAAGTGCAACTGAAGGTTACTTTCATTTGGAGGACACAGAGGAGCTGCACGTAAAAGTTGGGGAGGTCCAGATTAATTTACTGTTCCATAAGGAGCACCTCAAAAATTTCTTACCTGGGCCACCTCTCACCAATGCTGCTTGTCACCAACTTTTGCTGTGCCTTAGAAGTTGTGAGGTATTCACACATCTCCGAGTTAAACTGCCATCAGGGTCAGAGTCAGGGTTGTAGGCTGTGCCTGTCTGTGAGGGCAGCTTTCATATTCCAAAGAAGCTAGTTGTTTTGTTTTTATCCAGTTAACCTCCCAACTAGTCCTCACTGGATGGAGAGTACAGGGGTTTCTTTTCTGGGTGGTGATGTCCAACAGAGGCAAAGGGACAAGGGCCTCCCAACAAACAGCATAGAGTCCTTTCAGATAATGTTCAGGGTATTACCACTTTGGCTATTTGCCACCCATCTTGCTGTAGGGGGATTAACTGCATCTCCAGCCTCACTTATAAAGAGATCAGTGGTGTCCTGAAAATATATTGTGTCAAACTTCTAATCAGAGTTCGGATTGTATTTACAAAATGTTTCTCACACAGTTTTAATAATATGAACTGGAGTGGTCATATGGCACAGTCGGTGGTGCCCTGCTTCTGAGCTAGCAGCCGCAGGTTTGAAATTGGATGGGTCAGGTTTGTTTCCCTCGGAGAGCAAAGATTGAGAAGAAACCTGATAGGAGCATACACGATTGAGTGGCATAAATAGGTTGGCCAGGAAGGCACTTATTCATTAGTAGAGAGGTCAATCTCTACTAGTAGAGTGGCACAGATTTTAGAGTAGAACAGTCAGGGTAGAATTGAGGAGAACTTTTTTTTTTACTCAGAGGGTGGTGGAAATCTGGAACTCACTGCCTGAAAGGGCTGTTGAGTAAGAAACGTTTCTAAGATTTAAGCAGTATTTTGACATTCAATTGCATTGCCATAGACACCAGGGGTATGGGCCAAAAGATGGAAAATGGGATTAATGGAGTCAGATCTTTGTCCACTAGCATTGGCAAAATGGGCCAAATGGTCTCCTCCTGTGCCTAATCTAGAAGTCTGTGCTTTCCACTCCAGAACTTTAATGGCCAAAGAAGGTGTGTTCATAAAGTGGTCAAGCGTCTACCTGCAAATCCTTCCAGCTCATGTTAATGGGAGGCTGTAAGGGCAGCAGAGAATCCTGGTCAGCCATATGATGGGAAGAAAGTTTGAGCCTCAACAATCACTATTTATAGCTGCCAACTACAACATGTACATTGTCACAGGAATTTGGTCTCCTTGAAAGAACTATAAAACACCCCCATCATAATACAAACTGCTTCATGTGCAACCTATTTAGCACAACCTCCAACTTAATCTCCCTTACATTTGAGCATTCCTGCCATAGCAATCCATTTTTTTCAAACCCAGCTGAATTTCCATTATCATGTTTATTTTTGTCATTCTTGGAGCAAATAAAAACAACTATTTTCTTGACTTAAGCACTTGCAATGATATATTTGCCAACTAAAGTATGTGTGATGAGATTTTTTTAGTCTAATAAAACAGAATCCCTACAGTGTGGAGGCAGATCATTTGGCCCATCGAGTCCACACTGACCTTCAAAAGAACATACCACCCAGACCCATCCCTGTAACCTCACATTTCCCATGGTTAATCCATCTTGCCTATGCGTCACTAGACACAACACGCAATTTAGAATGGCCTATCTACCTAACCTGTACATCTTTGGACTGTGGGAGGAAACTGGAGCACCTAAAGGAAACCCATGCAGACACGGGGAGAATGTACAAACTCCATGCAGACAGTCGTCCGAAACTGGAATCAAACCTGAGTCCCTGGTGCTGTGAGACAGCAGTGCTAACCAGTGAGCCACCATGCCACCTCTAGCATTTGTTAGTTTACCTGCGTGACAATGACAACCGTTTCAACGTTTAGGCCTGAATTCTCAGAAGGATGGTGAAGATTGTCACAACATTGCTGAAGTCCCAAGGGCAGGTTGTTATTTTGTACATCAATCATTCACAAAGGCAACTGTACATCTTAATATTCAGCTGCCTTCAGTCAGATCCGATTTTTCACTAGTGGGACATCCAAAACAGATCTTGTGGACTTTAGGTGAAGGCAAAGGTCTGAAGCTGGAGTACTTTTCAGTAGTGAGTACCCTTTTGGTTAGATACAAAGACAGCTTTGGCATTGTTAAAAGTAGATACGAATGTGTATAAAAATGGATAAATGAATGATTTATGCTTTCAAGAGAACTCTCAAATTGCTTAGGCATTAAATCTCCAGTTCTTTAAATTTCGGGGAAAAATACCTGGACATTTTAAAAAAAATGTGGTGCTTGCTATTTCACTCTTTGTTGACAGAGACTCCGGTTTCTCCTTTTATGATTTGTGCTGCATGACTGATTTTACAACCTGTCATTTTCAGAGTCTGTCAATTCACAGCTCGTTTACAGCTCCAAGTGCTTTTTATATATTTGAAGTGGACCTATGATTAGAAATCTTATTTATATAAGCAATTAAATAGTTGGAAGGGAAGGCAGTGAATGGGTTTAGACCTTTTTTTTGTAGGAGTGGATAAAGGAGCTTGGGCTAACGTGGATGGGGCATGGGGTGTGTCAGAATGGGTTGCGGACGTATGCATGGGTAACAGCCGGAAGTATCTTTTTGCTTCTTTTTAATGGATGTCTTGATGAGTGAGGCAATTTTTTTCCCATAGTCCTCCTATGCATCCAGAAGGTCTTGCGACTACTTTGGTATTGTGGGCCTGCCTGTAGCTAAAAGCTGCCAACACCACTGGAAACTCCTCTCAGGACAAAGTCTGAGGTACTTCTATTTTAAAATTACATGGTTTCCATTATTGCTGTTGTGGAATTTCTAAACTATGTGGCATTTGATTCTGAAGTTCTTCACAGGATTAGAACTGAATGATGCCTGATTTTAGGAAATTTCCCTTCTGTGCACACATTGAGCAGGTACTATTTAAAACAGGGTGCTTTTCTATTACTGCTCCTCTGTTGGAATTTTTAGAGTTGTATCTTATTTTGAGGGTGCATTTAACTTATGTCAGAAAACCAGCCCTCCAACAGGTGCACTTAATATCGAAACCCTAAAGATATTAAACATTTGTGCACCTAAAATGGGGTTTTCATAAACTTAACAGCATCGTGGATGACCTTCTAGAAAGGAATACATGTAAGAAAATAAAATTTTTGGAATGTAGATAAAACATATACCAATCTGATTCAAAACCTGCCAATTTGGGAAGATTCAGATTTATCTGATTTCGTTGATGATGCATTATTTTAGATTATAAAGGTTACAGCAGGTTGGGTGGTCTGGTAGGTTTCGACATTATCATTTCTGCTTTTGACCCGGCTTTACACATGGATGGAATGAATGTCCTTTCTGACTGCTAGTTATGAGGCTCATAAGGGAACAGTGGCAGAGATCCATCCCTTCTGTGATATCTTCTCAAGATATGTATTAAGAGGAAATCTCTCTATACTACTGTTTGTACTGTAGGGACAAGCTGTAAATTACCAGCCTCCAGACTGAACTTAAATGTTCTCACAGATGCTGCAAATGACAGTTAACACCATATCTATTTAAAAATCAGCCAGCAATCTCACTCACATAAACCACAAGGATGGCTGCTGTTCTGAATAGAAACATCATACTGATGCAGAGAAAGGGCTCTTCTGTGATTAGGATTATAGTACATTGCTGCTGGAAGACAAGATGGACCAACATAAATATTTAACTCAGGATACCCTCTATTTGGAACACTTCGATGTTCAAACGGTAGAAAAATGTTGGTATCAAATCCAATTCAGGAGTGATGTTCCCCTAAGTTCAATGAAAATAAAACAACAAAGAACTGCAACACCACAGTTTCAAATCTTTGAATAGTTGTCGTAGCATGTTAACTATAATTGGAAAACAAACACAACATGCCTCGTTCAGATTCACAAATTTGAATCCAAATTACTGATGCTCCATACGTAGAAATATACTTATGTCAACTGGCTCCCGGCACCTTTTAAAAATAGTGAGTCCTAGATACAGAAGTTCCACCTCTATTTGTGGCTGATCCAACTTTTGCCAGCAGGGGCAGGGCATGAATCACGGCTGCAAGAAACTCAAATTCAGCAAGGCTCCTTGTTCTGGAAATGCTGTGCGGTATAATGGGGTTAAAATTGAACAAGAAGGATGCAATTGAGGGGGATAGCTTAAGGTTAATGAGCTGAGGTTAGTAAGATATCATGAGAAAATGTGCTCGGGCTCGCGGTGATAAGCCCTCCGAAAATCTCAACATAAATTGCACTTATCCAAAAAAATGTAAGATTCAGCGCTTTGAGATTTCTTTTCTTTCTTCTACACTTCAGAGAATAAGGCACAATCCCCCACCACCCTAGGAATGAGTCTGCTGTCCTCCTCTGCTGAGGAAGAATTATATCTATCTTTTTGCAAGGGGACTAGAACTGCACACAATATTCCAACTGCAGGCTAACTAATGCTCTATACAACTGAAGCAAGACTTCTATGCTCCTGTGCTCAAATCATCTTGCTATAAAGGTAAGTACAATGTTTGTCTTCCAAATTTAGATAAAATGACTTTAAAAAAAAACACTTCAGGGTAATACAAGTTTATACAGGGAATAATTTTTTGGATTGTTGAATTCCAGGTGAATCAATTGAATGGAATTGAATAAAATACATCCCTCACAAGGTTTGCCAGGTGTTGTGGTATACTGTATGTTCAATAACAACCATTCACCAGAGTAATCCTTCCAGGGACAAATGAATGCTTATAGACAACAAATAGCTGTGATAAACTTTTTTGTCTGTGATAGGTTCAGCTCCTTCAATAGTATGTAGGAGAGAGCTGATTTGATTCAGCAGCACCCTGTTTAATTTGTGCCTTCAAGCACTGTCATTGTTCATATTCATTTATAACATTACTAAAGAGTAGATGGTTGTACAGTCTATGCAATTTGAAGCAAATATCTAATGACCCATGATATTTTATATTACAGTTAATGGATGAAATTGGAAAGTTATTCCTAAGGAATTATTCCACTAATCTTAGTAATCGCCACATTGTTAATGTTCTCTTGATGACTAATTTGAACAGGATCTTTAAAATCCTTTGGTCCACACTTGCCTGAATTTTTTTTCCAATGTACTATATTTTATAATTTTCTAAGTAAAATATTCTTTGACAAGTATTGGGAATATCAAAAAAAGTCAAACCAAAACTCTCAGCTATTATACCATGTAGATCAACAGCCATTTACACACTCAAACTTTATTCAATCTTTTTCACGGTATTATATAAAATTAAAATAATATCCTTTCTTATTATGGATTTTTTTTCTTATGGGAGTATGGGCTATGTCAGTCCCTGTCCAATAGCTATGAACTAAACACGTTTGCTAGAAATTAGAATGTTGGAAGAGTCTATCTTATTAACTGTGTGAAAGTTCCAGCACCAGGAAGAATCATATGATGTGGATCACAAGGATTTTCAGCTATTGATTCCTACCAGCTTGATTGAAGCACTTCCAAGAAAAAAAAATTACAGTACTCTTCAGGATCTTGGCCAAAACTCTTAATTCTGATTTCAACTGGAGGTTACTCTTGCGTGAGAAAATAATTCATTTTTATTTCTCCTAGTTTAGTCACAAATTGAGTCAGGTTAATGGATATTTACATGAATGCTTTCATTATGTTTTCAATGGCTGACACTATGTAACTTCATTGGTGTCTACTTCCATGTTTATTGATTCTCTGTTGATTTGTGGATCTTAAACTAATTTTAGAATATCAGGTTAACACATTCAGATTACAAAACAGTTAACATTGACTTGTATTTACTTTGTCTAGGTGTTATCATTTTAGCTATTATTATGAGTCAACCAGTGACATTTAACTTTCTTTCCAGCACTGTTGGTTAAGTGTAGGCTCAGTGTCAAGTACTATGCACATGTAAATAAAGGGTGACTTGATGATGGGATACCGGCCTCTCTGCAGTTATTTCTTTGGCCTTTGTATAATTTATTCTCAGTTTGATATATCTACAATTTGGCAGCTACAGTATAGAAGAATACAACAAGTGTCATCTGGTCATGAACACTAGCCTGAAATTGTGCTTGAAAGACAGAGTTATTCACATTAAATTCCAGTTCATATTTGGAAAGTAATAAGCAACTGTCTCTAAATTGCATACTACAAAAGGGAGGCAGAATCCTGCAGTAGCCATTTATGCTACTGCACTCTTTTCTCTCCACGCTCCCCCCCGCCCCACCCCCACCCCATCTTTACTGTAATAGCACATTTCACACAGTGGTTAGAGCTGTAGCATTGTTTGTGACCTTACAAAGCAGGCCTGCATTAGCAATCTTGCTTCAAAACCAGAAAGTATTGGAGATTGTATCATTTACTTTATCAAAGACTTCATGGTGCCTCATCAGAAGCTAGAGACCTAAGGACTTTGATTCCATCAAGTATTTTTTATTATTTCTCCGGTGACTCAAACCATACATTTTTTTTTCCAGATATAAGGCAGCACGAATAAGGGGTTTCCACTCTCCTGATTATTTCTCATTTTCTTATTTATTCACAAAATTGTCAAAAGGTACAAAAACTTGAGTCTAAGGGTCAAAATGTTGATTAAGCAGTGCTCAGGCTACGGTGCTACAGCTCATGCGTAGAATACACATTGCTAAGTACAATACAGCTCTTCATGTCTTGCTAGAGGCTTTTTAATAACTCAGTGCATAGGACATCATGTTCTTTTATTGCTGTGTTTTCTGCCCCTCCTTCCCAGGGAGATTTTGCCAAACACTTCCTTGTGTGAAAGTACAGACGGACTTTTGCAAATAATTTTCAATATGATCATATCTGAGGCTAAAACTGTGGCTCGCAGTACGATGTTCGCACAATGCTAAGGTCAATCTTCTAAACAGATCGTACTGTGGAACGTTCCAATTGGTGCCATGCCAATAAGCTTAGTAGCAATTCCAATTCCAAACCTCTCCCCCCCCCCACCCCACCCCACCAACAATCCAACCCCCAACCTTCAGATTTAAAATTCTGGATGAACTCACAGCAATCGAACAGAATCCAAATGCTATTGGAACGAAAGACATGTGGAAATTATATGCGAAACAATGCAAATTTACAGTTACAGATTTAACTCTTTTTAAACAAACGTACCCCTCCCCACCACTAAACAAGACTGATAGCAATAAGGAAAGACTAATGGATGCGATACAGTATATTTTTAAGTGCTGTTGTTGTCATTCTGACATGCGAGTTATTGAGATGAGGGCACAAATAGCAGTTTGCTTCAGCCATTTTCTGCCAGTGTTCATGTGGCAGCCATTTCATGTTGTCAGTTTGTTCTGCTTTATAAACAATAAAATCAGAACTCGGTTTTCCCACTTAATCTGCAGCGTTTAAAACCTTTACTTAGAAGTATAAATTGAAGTTTGATTTAGAGTTTACTGTTGACTTGGTGTCTTTTCATCATAAAAGGAACGTGCAGCATTAAATATCTGCTTGCCTTGCTCAACTGCAATCACCCTTTTTTTTTCAATTTTTGTTAGAATGTCATCAATATTTAAATCCGATTAAGTAACTGGAGCCAAATTTCTTCCTTTGTTAGCCTAACTATTCCCTCTACTTTAAATAATTCAAGTTTGCTTTTTAATCAAATCTTGGCTGCAGTTCCCTGCCACAATGTTCTTGGCTGCCATTTCAAGTACAAAAAAGCTTTTGGCAGCCATTTTAGATCGCTTCTTGAGCACTGTGTACATAGCCTCTAGCTGAGTGCCAGCATGAGCAAGTGCCAAAATAGAAGTCCCAAACATTGTTCTGGCACTGCAAGTTGTGTGAGGATGACATAAGACATAAAGAAATTGCATAACTATATCAAATACCAAAGTAATAATAACAGATTTACTTGTGTGTTTGAAAATTGTGAATCGCCACATCTCCCTCCTCGGTAAGTACATTTAATACAATAAATACGAGAAGTATTTAAGTAAATAAGCAAATAGAGAAACTACAAAAATCTTTTGATTGCATGACATTACTTTGTTAACTTCTTTTCAGCCTTTATTGCATAATTAACTTTTCAAACCTATAGCTTTTTGAAGCAAGCATCATCTGCAAATAGTTTTTAATTGATTGCTCCAATTTGATTCCTAATCATTTACAATTTTCTCACCAATCATTGCTGAAATGGATTTTACATTAACATTTAAATTCCAACTGCACTGTACCATCCGCTGCATCTGTTAGCTATTTTTGGCAAAGTTATTGCTTACTTGGCTACAATCCTTTCCGTGTTACTATGAATACAGTTCCAACTTAAAACCTTTATATTTTGCAAAAGGTAAATTTAAACAAAAAACTTTTCCTTCAAATGAAGTCCAGTTTGTAACAAGGAAGTTCAGCTACTCCCTGCTTCATCAAGTCCCAACAGACACGGGAATTTCTTTTCATAAGAAGGATTGCTGTCTGCAGTTGGAAGGGAGCAGATTACGTTCCAGCTTCAAAGGAGAAAAGGGGATTGGGACTTCTAAAATGATGACTGTACTACAAAAATAGCACAGAAGGGAGCAAATGATTATGTCTCACAGGTACAAGTCATGTAGATGGTATTTCTACTTCTAACACACGTTATATATTTCTCGTGACATACATGGTCAGTAAAAAGTGCCGATCTATTAGGGTAGACAGGAAGAAACCTCTCCACTTGATGCAGCGATGAGTGACGAGGGGGCATAGAATTAAAATAGAGGCACGAGTTTCAAGGGGATATGAGGAAAAATCCTTTACCCAGAGAATGGTGGTAATCTGGAACTCACTGCCTGTATGGATGGTAGAGGCAGAAACCCTCATCACAATTAAGAAGAATTTAGATGTGCACTTGCAATCCCAAGATATACAAGGCTAGAGGCCAAGTGCTGGTAAACGGGATTAGATTAGTTAGGTGCTTGTTTATGACAGGTGCAGATTCGATGGGCCAAAGGACCTTTTTCTGTACTGTAGCCCTCTATGACTTCATTGCATCCAAATTACTGCTTAAGCCATTTCAAATTATACTTGGCTCTTGAAAAAGAAATTCTGTATAGGTATTTAGAACACCAACATATCACTGAAATTTGCATCAGTTCACAGATTATCCAGTATCAATTATACACAGCATGGTGTGACCAGATAGCCCACAGACTCTCAATGGTGGCAGAGAGGGTAAAGAGGTGCTTTAAGACCTTTTGTCTTATACTCATTAGAACTAGGATGTATCATAGGAAGAGTCCTACTCCAAATTAGTGCAAGACAAAAAGCTTCGGCATTGTGTCTCCTTTTAGCAATCTTCAAATGGCACATATGTTCAGTCTTAATCAAAGCTGGCTACACCCCGTGTAAAAAATGCATTCACTTCAAGTTCCAGAAACCCTTGTTTGCCCATTAGTCTATATTACAAGACTGCACTAGTTGGCAAATTCACAGTCAAACCATCTTCTGTGATGCAAGTTGACCAAAAGTGAACTGTTGTGCTAACAGTTGAGGGAAAAAGGATCTCGTCTCAGCGTTTAAGTTTGAGGTTTAGCACAGCTGCAGATAAAACAAAATAAAAAAGGTTTGTTTTCTATAAAGGTTAACAACACTTCAGCCCTGATGTTTGTAATGGAGGACCATCATAGCTAAAATGGTGGACAAGCCAAGAAATGGCAAGTCCTGACACCAAACATGGAACTTGGCATTTTTGTGTGGGCAGGCCGGATTTTCTGCATGCACAGTTCATGGAGATAGCTGGCTATCTAAATCAGATGCCTCCTCTGAAGTGCTATTTTAGTAGCCCAGGAGTATGAAATCTGAAGTTTGCAGAATAGACCTGAAAAGAGAAAGTCTGATCTTTGTGCATTCCTTTGGACGTGGCACAGTACTCTTTTAGAGAGGTAAGATACCCCTCCGGATATGGTCCTGAGACATTGCTGGGGGACTGTGCACTATTTCCAGGGTCACCCGCCCAGGTGTCTAATACAGTCCACCCCTTCCAACCAAAATTATGAAATGAGTTAAAAATTGGGTTTGTGGAGCCAATAACTTTCCCACCTCTGTGCACCCAACTCACAATCAAAAATCCATGCCTTACATTTGATGGGCATAGAAATTAAATTATGAATTAATCTTTTGGTACGTTTTATTTGTTGCATTATAAGTGATTATATTTAAAAAGTACACTATTGGCTGCAAAAAAAAAACACTTGGGATGTTTTATAATGCAAAAAAATCACAATTAAAAATGTTAATTCCTTATTTAGAAGGTTCAAGCTCATCTGAATATCTGCAGAACTGATAACAATTCCGACTACTCCACTTTAAAAATAAAACCAATTATAGTAAAGTTGATGGAATTCTATAGACATTACCAGCAAGATAAGAACAGAAATAAATGATTCAGATTTTCTCTCAAATACTGCAGTGCATTTATTTTTAAGTGTTATTTGTTACCATAGATTGTAGTGTAAAAGTTGTCACAGCACTTAAGATTACCCTATATTTCCAGCGTTAAAATGCTTGTTTAGGTCTGTAGTCAGCATTAGGTATATATACACCGCTCCAGAATTAATCTGCACTTTCAGAAGCAGGGATCACTCAAGAACAATCAGCATGGTTTTGTTAAGGGGACATCATATCTGACCAACTTGGCTGAATTTTTCAAAGAGATGACCAGGTGTGTAGATGTAGCTTACTTGGATTTTAACCAGGCTTTTGATAAGGTCTCACATGGGAGGCTGATAGCAAACTTAGGTGTCCATGAGATCCAAGGAAATTTGGAAAATTGGATCCAGAATTGGCTGAGTGGCAGGAAGCAGGGGGTGATGGTTGAGGGGTATTTTCATGACTGGAAGCCTGTGTCTAGAAAGGTCTGTGTTGGGGCCTTGCTGTTTGTGCTATAGATGATTTAGACTTGAATGTAAGAGAGTTGATCAGTAAGTTTGCACATGATACAAAAATTGTCGGGGTAGTAAATAGTAACAAGGATAGTGTTGCATTACAGGAGGATATAGATGGGCTGGTCAGAGGAGATGCACTTGGGCAGGACAAAAAAGGCTAGGGAAAACATGATTATTGGTAAGATCTACTGAAGCACTGAAGATCAGGGATCCTGAAATGCATGTCTGCTGGTTCTTTAAAGTAGTAAAACAGGTACATAAGGAGGTTAAGAAGGCATGTTGGATACTTGTCACAGTATTTGACAGCAGGAGCTTATGCTGGAACTGTATAAAATGTTGATTAGTTCACAGCTAGAATATTGCATGCATTTCCGGAATCCACATTGTAGGAGGATTGTGATTGTACTGGAGAGAGTGCAGAGGAGATTTACCAGGATGTTACCCGAGCTAGAGAGTTTTAGTTATGAAGACAGATTGGACAGACTGGGGTTGTTTTCCTTGGAGCAGAGGAGACTGAAGGGAGACGTGATTGAGATGTATAAAATTATGAGGGGGGTTAGGCGGAAAGAAACATTTCCTCTTGGAGGAGGAATCAATGACTAGGGACACAGACTGAAGATAAGGAGCAGGAGTTTAGAGGCTTTGTGAGGAAATTATTTTTCACCTAGAATGTGGAGATATCTGGAACTCATTGCCTGAATGGATGGCAGAGGCAGAAATCCTCAGAACATTTACATGTACAATTGCAATGCCAAGGCATTGAAGGCTAAAGGCCAAGTACTGGATAATAGAAATAGAAGAGTTAGGTGCTTGTTTTTGACTGATGCAAATTCAATGGGCAGAAGGACTTTTCGCAGTGCTGTAGACCTGTGACTGTGACTCCCCACCCCAATCTCAATTGCTCAGCTAATAAATGCATGTCAAGAACTGTACATATATTAAGAGTTGACTTCAATTTTACAGCTCATTTAGGGTTACAGACATCTTATAGCACATGAGATCAAGCAGGTGATACTGGCCATATAGCCAAGAAGATGCATGGCAGCTGAATACACATCCACACAGCGCAGACCAGTGATGGCAAATGATGAATGGAAATGGCTCTTCCTACATCAATACTGGCAGTTCACCCGAAACGTCAGCTTTCCTGTTCCTCTGATGCTCCTTGGCCTGCTGCGTTCATCCAGCTCTACACCTTGTTATCTGAGATTCTCCAGCATTGGCAGTTCCCACTATCTCTCTCTCTCACATTTTATACTGTATGGTTAAAGCAACTCTCATTTTGTAAGATTTTTTTGAAGCTTCAAAAGTCAATTTGTATGCCACATTTTATGACAGCTGCTGGAATGAATCAACTATTTAGCCACATCTACATGGAAGTTAGAAGAGGGAGGAAAAGACTGTGTCACTATGGCACTAATTCTCCAATTTGTACTGGTTTTCAGCGCAACCCTTGTGCAAGTACAGGACTGACAAATTTACCCACATGTACAAAAGTAACCAGATTTCAATGCCAAGTATAAGGAAGAATAACAATGTAGGTACAGCCAATCGTCTTATACCAAAATCTACCCTCTAAATACATCAGTTTGAGTCAAATTACTTTCAAACATTTATAAACACAGATGATAAAAATCTCCTTTTAATGGAAGTGGAAGATTTCAGCACACAAAGTTCTTGGAATATTCTTATTATAATGATGATGCTAAATTCCATTTATGCTTAAAAAAAAGCTAAGACACATAACGTAATTGGTTTAATACACCATAGCTTATCATTAAAATAGTGGATAGAGGATTTTCATAAAAATGTGTCAAATATTTCTATACTTATATTTGAACAGCATATTTCCTCAGCCTTAGAGTATGAACTCCATATATTATTTGTACCTCAGATTTAACTAAATTAGCCACATGTTCAATTAAAAGTAATTGACTTCCCTCTGACAGAATTATCTGATGTAATATGGAAAATCACTTAAATTTTGTCGTAAACATATTTATAGGTAGTGAGGTTCAGGAAAGGAATGTGAATATATAGTCTGTCAAAGTCAACAGTGAAAGAAGACAGAAAAACTTCAAACAAAAACAGAAATTGCTGGTGAAATTCAGCAGGTCTGACAGCAACTGTAGTGAGTTAATGTTATCAAATCAGTGACACTTCGTTCTGATGAAGACTCGCTGGACTCGAAACATTAATTTTGCTTTCTCCCCACAGATACCACCAGATCTGCTGAGTTTTGCCAGCAATTTTCCTTTTTGTTTCAGATCTCCACCATCCGTACTCCTTTGTTTTATTATGAAAAAGCTTTACCAAGTGACACCAAACAGCCCACATGTTGGCAAAGAAATTGCAAACCTCATTCAGGGATGTTTAAAGATGCCTGATGGGACCAGGGGTTGGAATCATCCTGTTGTAGATCATTGCAGCTTCCCTGCCTCTGACAACAGGGATTTCTTCATTATATAGCAGTACTGACATCCCTCACTATTAACATATGTGAGTATAATAACTGTCCAGGCGTAATATCTCATTTCTGATCAAATTATGATTTTTTTTAAAATCACACTATTTTGTTAAAATATTCAATTCAACAACCTAAGCATATGCAGGCGAAGCAATAAGAAAGAGCTCGAGGAAAAGCCAATGGCACCTCAATAAGTCAATAATGTCTGATTGAAGAACTGAATCTTTTCATTTACTCAAATTATAATGACTTATTTGTTGTAATACATTGCATTCTGCACAACATAGAGCGTAAAATCGATGCAGTTTTTTTTCCTTAAGACATAAATCAAAGACTTGGGAGTGACATTGGCTTAGTTCTTAGTGAGACCTAGTAAAGTGCCAAATTTCATTTATCCAAAGAACTAATAATTGTCAGAAAACATCCTGAGGTAATTTGGCCAAGTATTACGATAATTCCTTAAGCATTTGCCAAGTGTGATAGCTTAACAAGGCACAAATGTTGCCAAATAGTTTTCAAACAATACACCCTTTTTGATGTCTAGCAAAAGTGAAGACAAATTATGATATTGTCGCAGGCAACTATCAATGTTAGTTTTTTTTTAAAACTAACTAACATTGCTAGCTGCCTGTGACAATATCATAATTTGTCATCACTTTTGCTTGACAAACTAACTAGCCATGCAACTCCATTGCACTCCAACTTATTCCTTTGCTGCCTGCAACAATGCAGCCTACTGCAGCATACATGAGATTTAAGCAGTGGATTAATCTTTTGTATTTATTGATTCCATTTGTCTTCTGCTAGCCATGAAGTCTCATCATAATATAGCCTTTTTCCAGGCAATTATATAATTGAAATATGTCTGACCAATGCAGAACAGCAGTCAGCTCAGTAAACATTCTCAACAACATAATCAGAACAACAGATAATAAGGCTGAAGCTGGAATTGTACAAACTCTGGTCAAAGCATAATTTTTGGATACATATCCAGCCTGGTCACTAAGAGACACTCAACTGCTGAAGACTATGCAGAGAAAAGTTACAACATTCATTATTATTGACAGTACTGTGAACTATGAAGAAAGATGGGACAGATTGCAACTTTTCACCCCAGAGAGGAGGTATCATAAATTAAACTGTAGAAGTAGAACAAAATAAAAATTGAGATTCATACCATGAGATTCTTCACACTGAGTGGAATTCGTTACAAGAACAGTCAAAGCAAATGCCCTTGAATCATTTAACAAACAACTGGATGCTACAATGAATGGGGGAAATGTAGAATCTCTCTGGATGAATGAATTAAGATGAACCAAATGGCTTTCACCACCTGTATTTATTTTATGACACTGTGAAAATAAAGTACATGGCTAAAATACAGAATGACAAGTGTTTCCAATTACTTTAAGATGTTTCTTCTGTTAACACCTTGCATTTGTCAGTTTGCTCAAAGTAATGACGCTGAAACAGATGTGGAGAACTTTCTGCTCTGTTTTCACAAGGTTCTAACAGGAAAAGGAATGAAGTTTGGAATCCCACACCTGAAACAGTCAGAAACATGTAAATAATAGGATACTGACATGAATGTGATGCGTTCTGCATCCTGGACCAACATTCTTGCTTGGTACATGTCACTTTTAATTGATACCTTTACAAATGGGCAATCAAAGGTGCTTGATGCTTTATGACATGCGTAAAGAAAATGTGCCCGAAAGATTTTAAGTCACCTCTGCTTTGGATTTCTTTCTGCAAGTAACTGGGTTTATCTGAGTCTCTGTGCAAGTTGTTCTAATTTTAATTTGTTTCCAGCCTCTTCACTAGTATTTAAGAGTTCAATAGTGGGAAGTCCCTTATTTGACGTTATCAAAGAAGGACAAATAATTGAAAGGTTGCCAAGCAAGTTTGGCTGCCCATGAAATGTTCTGTGCCCCATGGGCCAACACCTGCACACACATATCTGCAGACAGAGTGTATACACTTCACTTTGGCAGACTATTAGTACAAGCTGAGGCACCAACACCAAAGGTAGGCTTTCAGAATTTTTCTCAGCTCATGGGATATTTTCCTTTCATTGTTCCCCTGCATTTGAGTTTCACTACTGTGCAAGAGTCATTTTCCAGTACCAGTGTGCTCCATACAACTCTCTCAAAAAATTAAACATTGCTATTGGAATCTCTATAACTCATGAAGGGCCCTTCCCAACAGATCAACATGAAACGTTAACTCTGTCCCGCATTATTTCCGATGTCTTTGTCAATCAAAAATCTACTTCTGCCTTGAATACATTCATTCATTCAGCCTGCACTGCTCCCTGAGAAAAAGATTTCAAACACTGACTATCCCTTGAAAAAAATTCTTCCTCATCCCCATTTTAAATGGAACACTCCTTATTTTGAAACTGGGCTCCTTAGTTCTAGACTATCTCAAGAGAGAAAAAATCCTCTCAGCATAATCCATGTCAAGCTCCTTCTCAATCTTATAGGCTTCAATAAGATCACCTTTCATTTTTCTAAGCTATCATTAGGACAGGCCCAATCAACTTTTCTTCATATGCACACCCCTTCATATGGTGAATCAGCCTTATGAGCCTTCTCTTAATTGCTTTCAATTAAACATGTTTTTCCTTAAGTAAGGCAACCAAAACCGTGCACAGTATTTCAGGTGGCCTCAGCAATGCACTATAGAATTGTAGGAAGGCTTGCCTTGTTTGATATCTCAACCCATTTGCCATTCCCCCTAATCCAACATTCCATTTGGCCTCCTTACTTGCTGAACCTTCATGCTAACATTTTGTGATTCAGGTACATGCTCCCCAGATCTCCCTGCATTCTGCAGTCTCTCTCCATTTAAATAATATTTTTTTCATTCTTCCTGCCAAAATGGAATCTCCACTTTCCACTATCTGGCACTTTTTTGCCCACTCACCTACCCTGTCTACATCCCTTGCAGACTGGTTGTATCCTTCTCACAACTTGGTTTCCTACCTATCTTTCTACAGATTGCAAGTAGTTGAGGTCACAACACCGACACTCCACTAGCTAGTTCGCCAACCTAAAAATGACACATTTTATCCTGGCTTGTTGTTTCCTATTAGTTAGCCAATCCTCTGTTTCTGCTAATTTATCACCCTGCCCATCTCTAACAATGACTACCCCCAAAAAATTAGCACTTTACTTCTACAATGTCCATTTTAAGAGGCACCTCTCCAAACATCTCTTCACAATCCATCCTGCTTGATCCATCCACAAATAACTTCAAGAAATTTGTCAAACAATTTCTTTTCCTGAAACTGTGGTGACTGTGCATGATTGTATTATGATTTTCCAAATGTCTTGTTATGACTTCGAAAATAATAGGTTAGATTAGGTTAATAGGTTAATTGAATTCTTCCAAAAGCCAGCTGTTGTACTCTCTAGTTTATAGGTTCCTGCTTTCTATTGCTCTCCTTTCTTGCAGAATCGTGTAACATTTAAGCTTTCCAATCTGCTGGGATCTTTCCAGAATCTAGGGAATTTTGGAAGATTACAACAAATACATCCACACTCTGCAATGTCCAAAGCTCAGATTCCTGCCCATCAATTTGGACGTACTTCAAGTTACAGACCCTTCCTGCTCATGTGTTTTGATACACGACTTTCTTACTTTGATAAATAAACAAATATTGCTGATTTAAATTTAATTTAAACAGCAATCAAGGTTAAATGAAAGAGACACACCATGTAAGTAAGACTGGGTTCACTCCATATCATCAGTGGGACTAATATGTGTGAGGCAAATGCTAGTACATTATTCAAACTGGCTTCAGACAACAGTTCAAAATGGGTCATATGGTTTAAAAAGTTTGTTCAAGAAAAATAAAACTAGATATGGCCAATTTAGGGACAGAGTTGGATTGAGATTTTTCTGTTCCAGCTGCATAAACAGGAATTCAAAAAAAGGCAAACTTTAAGCTATGCTGTCTTCATCTTTACAGAAAGTAAGTACAGAACAATGGTGTTAAGTGACTCCAATTTAAATTAACAGGTGGTGCCCCATTAGGAAACATTTTTTCCCTCTGTTATTTGTATGATATAGAAAGGCACATATCAAGGGTAACAAAAAAAAGAACTGCAATAAATCTAACTACAACAGATTTATTTGTTTAAACACATTAGCTGAGGGTTAAGAACACGTTAGGAAACTTGTTTCTTCCCAAAATGTCTTGAGATCCGATTTCCCCTCCCTGACCGCTCACTCCACGCCAAAGATAGAATTGTCCTAAAGCTCTTTACTGGTGATTTTCTTGGAGAGTATTGCTCTATTTTGGTTGATTTATAAATGTTATTTATGAAGTGACTTTACAGAATAAATTGACTGAAATCCTGGTTAAAATTAAGATGCCGCCATGAGGAGCATGATGGCTCAGTAGTTGGCAATGCTGCCACACAGTACCAAGCATCCTGGTTTGTTTCCAGCTTTGGGTGACTGTCTGTGTGGAGTTTGCACATTCTTCCCGTGCCTGTGGGGTTTCTGCTAGCTGTTCTGGTTTCCTCCCACAGTCCAAAGATGTGCAGTTTAAGTGGATTAGCCATGGTAAATATGGGGATAGCGTTGGGGGCTGGGAGTGGGGAGGATGCTTTTCGGAGTGTCAGTGCATACTCAATGGCTGAATGGCCTCTTTTCACACTGTAGGGGTTTTATAAATTACTGGGAGAGTTAATGTAAGTGAGTAGAGGGTCACTCTTTCCATTTCTTTTAAGGTGGCATTATAGGGCGAGCCTGCAAAAATCCTTGGTGCTGCTCTGACAATAGAGTGCAATAAAAGAGGCACTGCTATTCTGTGCTCCAGACCGTGCCTCTGTATCCAGGTCAGTTAATTCCTGTGCTCTAGCTAATGCCCAATTGATCCCTGCTATTGCTGCACACCTGGCTAATTGATACTGATTCAGCCTTGAGGAAGAACTTGGGCGAAGTACTTTCGATAAACCAGGTCTGCCTTAAAAAGCCTTTAGTTTCTGAATGAATTGCATCACCTGATGTTCAAAGCCATCAGCTTCGTGCAAATATAACACAATTTTTTTTTGCCAAACATTCAAAATATAATAATGCAAGATGTGTCAAGCACATCTGTTGTAAAGAGGACTGCGTCATATGCATATAACGTCACATTAAATGTAATGACATATCGTTGCTCTTGTTCCCAGGCAGGAAGCCAATGCTGCTTCACCAAGCTGGCTACAGAACAATCTGGGAAATGACATGAAACAGAACATTTGTCTGGCTTCAACAAGTTCAAGTTGACAATCAATGTGTCTATTGTGTTTGCTGTGCTTTCTCCTAAATCCGATTATATCTGAATTTCCTGCCACTTCAAACAAAATGCAAAGAGTAATCCTCTGCTTACTTACATTAGCACTCCCATTTTAATGGGGATACTTTATATTTTACACTGACCTCTCGTAGACCTACAGATGTTTTGTTGATAAATCATTCTGGCACTTATACCCCTGTTGTAAGTCCAAATTAGTTTATAAGCAGGCCTGAAGAAGAGTCCTGATTTGATGAAAAACAGTTCCCTCCACTGTATCAAATCATAAACTCTTCATTCAAATCTGGCCAGTGACTGAAATATTTTTAATTCCTAAATTTATAGTGCCTCCACTTATTCTCCATTGATCGCTTAACTGAAAAAGTTATAACAAGTGGCCTGCATGTGAGATTGGATTGAATGGTCGGATGTTTCCTCTTTTTTTTGTATGTACATTTGATTCATTCCTAACACTTTGTACATGGACCAGCATAGTCAATAACACAGAACCAAGTTAAACATTAATGCAAATACTATGCACAGGTTCCTTAAATTACCTGATGCAAAAATCTTTCTAATGCATTGTGAAATAATCTATTCCTAAGGGTTACAATCCCCACTGAGATGAATAAATTTCTAAAAGAAATGTGATCTTCCTGCTTAAAGCTGAAAGGATAACATGACAAAATTTCACTTTTTCAGACTTTTATTGTGACAAGAAACCTGGGCGCAACAAACTCCCATTTGTGTAGGCAACATACACTTTAAATCACCAATCAGAACTTCTCCCTTTTACCTTCAACACAATGAAATCTCACTTCACAATTATACTGTCCCTCACGTAGAATTCAATTCACCCAGAACCAGTACAAAAGTTTTCTTGGCTCCCAAGATTTACATGTCTTCTTTCCTTTTCGCAACCTGGTAACTTTAAATCCCAGAACTGTCTTTCATGGTGAGGATTTTTTCTTGAAGAATTACCCTCCCATATGAGCTAGGCAAATCTTCCAGACTCCGCTCAAATACTCCTAAATTATATCGTTTCCATTTGAGTATGAACCACCTATGTTCCCTCATGGTGATCCATAGCAACTTCAGAGGATTAGATAGGGTGGACAGTGAGAGCCTTTTTCCTCAGATGGTGATGGCTAGCACGAGGGGACATAGCTTTAAATTGAGGGGTGATAAATATAGGACAGATGTCAGAAGTAGGTTCTTTACTCAGAGAGTAGTAAGGGCGTGGAATGCTCTGCCTGCAACAGTAGTAGACTCGCCAACCTTAAGGGCATTTAAATGGTCACTTGATAAACATATGGATGATAATGGAATAGTGTAGGTTAGATGGGCTTCAGATTGGTTTCACAGGTCGGCACAACATCGAGGGCCAAAGGACCTGTACTGCGCTGTAATGTTCTGTGTTCTATGTTCTGACCTCCAGTTAGTCCCTCTGTCCTGGATCCTGGTACACTGCTTCTGGCTGAGAGCTTTCAGAGATATCTTAGGCCATTCCCCTTTTAACATCCACCACCATGGTAAAAAAGAATCACACGGACTTTGTATCCAGCTAGAAAAACTGACTAATCACCGCCGAGACTACAAATTCCTTTTATCTTGTCAGTAAATGGATTATTTAAAGTTGAACTATTTTTATCCTGAGAATTGCAACATGTCCCAAGGACTTTAGAGACTAGCAATATAACACCATTGCTGTTGTCATTCTTTCCAAGTGTGATATCTTACACCTTCTTTCCAACTAATAAACTGGGTTTCCCTTAAATCTTTACCAAACACTTCAAGCCTGTTGTTAGGCAGACTTCAGATCACATGACATTCTTCAGTTTATCCTAAGTTAAAGATGAAGACCCTACCAAAAAATTATAAAGAGCACAGCAATTCCACACTAAGGCTGCAAGAGTGCTATTTCATTTCAAATGGAAAATTCATTAATACCTGGCAATCTATTTCTTGCAGAAATAAAGGATATTGAGCTTTAATCAATTCAAAATGCCATCTCCCAACATAAAAGAGGCTGGGTTGTTCATTAGAACTTGTTTTCCAGAATGCATTTCTGCACAGAGCACAGAGGAATATTTATAGCTGACAACAAACCCCCTCAAAAATGAAATTCTGTGAAGCATTTTGAAATGCACCAGAATAAATATATAGACTAGAAGTAAACACCGCCAGCTAACTGAAACATTTATCTAAGTTTTAGCATTTCATTTCCAGTCTTCAGTATTAATATAACCACACACCTTGCTTGATTTAATTTGCTTTTCGAAGTTATTAAGCTTGAAACTAGTCACATGTTATAGGTTTGATTCAGAACTTGCTTTACGACAAGTCTCTGCTGACTGTGTGATTACAATATTACCTGGTGGAAACAGGGAAGCAGTTTTGTTCATTAAAAAAAGGTGCAAAGAACTATAACAGCATAAAGACAATTCTAGCTGCTGAGTCAGGGTATTGCACACTGCTTAGGAGAGTAGGGGAGACAAAACGGAATGATTTACAATCATACAGGGCAATCAAAGAATAAGCTAAGGAGACTTGAGAGAGTTACAAAGGAGGCAAGTGACCTAACACATAGGAGCTTATATACAATTCATTTTGGACTATCTTTCATCACTGTTACATCATATGGAAAATATAAAGCTTCCACAGTTCCAGACAGTTCCTCCTACTCTGAATTCAGAACTATGGACCAATTCTAATCAACTGAGCACCAGACAGCCTTTTCTATACACTGGCTGTCTCACATAGACCATGAAAAAAAATGACAAAGCCAATCAATATTTTTTTAAAATAGAATGCAGTGTCCTTGCAATCTGCAAAGTGCTGGAGGGTTCAATCAACAGTATTGATTTCTTCTATTGATCAGGAGGGTTCGCTGTATTCCAATTAGCATTTATATATAAGACCAAGACAAAAATGGAGGACTTTCCAAGATATATCCTTGACAGAAATTTATTAGGAATTCTGTCCTTTCACATTGGGCAGGAAATATTGGGGGGAGGGGACTAAATTAGTACATATGTGAAACCTTCCCCCATAAGTTATGCAGTTAGGGCATCTGATGAACTCATTGGAGAAATAGAAGGAAAATATTTCTCTAATTTGGGAGCACATTGAACTTAACACTTACAGACCGGACTTCCCAGGGCTTGGGAAATTTGGCAATGAAAGCCAGCTGCAGCTGGTAAGTGCTTTGTGAGCTTTATTTGGTCTGGAGGAGCAGGAATGGTTCCACCAGCCACACAAGGAAATATTCCTCTGCAAACCACCTCCGTTACATCATCTAATGACTGATTCCCGTCATGGCCAGTCTTTCCCGCTCTCCTTCCTTACTGTCATGCTCTGACAGCACTAACAATTCCCAGTTGTTCCCATTGCTGGAATAAAGCCCCAGCGATCCCCAGCTGTGGTCCTCTACTGCTGGTTTTCCCATGGACATGTTGGCAAACAGCATCACATTGGACTTAACTGTGTCTGCCCTATGTCGATTTGCAACCAAACCTCTGCAAGTCCACTACGTACAGACCCTACTGAGATTGAATGAAGACATTTGGATGAGGGGACCAAATATACGGTAGCTAAACTGGCCAATGACAACAAAATAAGTAAGTTGTCAAAGGAGGTAGAGTCTGCCGAGAGACAGACAGTTTAAATGAATGGGCAAATTTTGGCAAATGAAGTATAACATGGGTGAACTTGCCATTTTGGCAGGAAGAATAGAAAAGCAGTATACAGTTTAAATGGAGAGGAATTGCAGGAGTCACTGGTCCTGAGGAATTTGGGAGCTCACGATACACGATTCAGAAGAGATTAATATGTGGGTACAGCAAGTGATTAGGAAGGTAAATGAAATGTCATCATTTATCACAATGGGAATGGAATAAAAAGTAAGGAAGTTTTGGGATAGGGCACTGATGAAACCAGATCTGAAGTACTGAATTCAGTTTTGGTGTCCTTATTCAAAAGAAGATATAATTGCTTTAGAAGCAGTACACAGAAGCTTTACTCAATTCATTTCTGGGATAGAAGGCTTAAATTAATGAGAAAGGTTTAACAGTTTAGGACAATATCCATTCGAGTTTAGAAAAATAAAAGGTAATGTTCCTGAAACTTCAAGAAAATTGGATAGGGTGGATGTCCGCAAGATGTTTTCTTTCATGGGCGTGATTAAAGCAAGGGGACATAGAGTCATACAGCATGGAAACAGACCCTTCAGTCTAACCAGTCCATGCCAAACATGATCCCAAACTAAACTAGTCCCACCTGCCTGCTCCTGGCCCATATCGCTCCAAACCTTTCCTGTTCATAAATCCACCCAAATGTCTTTTAAACATTACGATTGTACCCGCATCCACCACTTAATCAGGAAATTCATTCCACATGCGAACCACCCTCTGTGTAAAAAAAAATTGTCTCATGTCTTTTTTAAATCTGTCTCCTCTCATCTTAAAAATGTGCCTCCTAGTTTTGAAATTCCCCATCTCAGGGAAAAGCCAACTATCATCAATTCTATCTATACCTATCATCATTTTATAAACTTCCATCTGGTCACCTCTCAACCTCCTACACTCCAGTGAAAAAAATGCCCATGCTTTCCAGCCTTACCTTATAACTCAAACCTTCCATGCCCAGCAAAATGCTGGTATACCTCTTCTGAACTCTCTTCAGCATGACAATATCCTTTCTATAACTGTGCGACCAGAACTGGACATATTATTCCATACGAAGCCTCACCAATGTCCTGTACAACCTCAACATAACATTCCAACATCCTTTTATCAAAGGACTGAGCAATGAAGGCAAGCATGCCAAATGCCTTTTTAACCATCCTGTCTACGTGTGACAAAATTTTAAAGGATTATGGACCTTCACCCCTAGGTCCCTCTGTTTTACAACACTACCCAAGGCCCTACCCTTGTTTGTTGTACCAAAATGCAATACCTCACATTTATCCAGATTGAACTCCGTCTGCCATTTTTCATCCCATTGACCCATTTGATCAAGACTCTTTGTAATCTTAGAAAACCTTCTTCACAGTCTACTATGCCACCAATTTTGGTGTCATCCGCATACTTACTAACTATGCCTTCTATATTCTCATCCAATTCATTTATGTAAATGACAAACAGAAGAGGACCCAGAACCGATCCCTGTGGAACACCACTAGTCACAGGCCTCCAGTCCAAAAAGCAACCCTCCACCAATACTCTCTGTCTCCTGCCTTGAGCCAATTATGTATCCAATTGGCAAGCTCACCCTGAATCCCATGTGACAACTTTATTTATTAGTCTACCATGCGGAACCTTGCCAAGTGCTTTACTAAAATCCAAATAAACAACGTCTACTGCACTGCCATCATCAATCTTTATGGTAACTTCCTCAAAAAACTCAACCAAGTTTGTGAGGCATAATTTTCTTTGTACAAATCCATGCTGACTATCCCTAATCAATTTTTGCCTCTCTATATGTCCATAAATGTTATCTTTTAAAATCACTCTAACAATTTACCCACAACCAAAGTCAGACTCACAGGTCTATAGCTCCCCAGTTTCTCCTTACAACCTTTCTTAAACAAAGGTACAACATTAACCACCCTCCAGTCATCAGGCATCTCAACCATAGTTATAGATGATGCAAATATTTCTGCAAGGCGTCCCGCAATTTCCTCCCTTACTTCCCACAACATTCTAGGATACATTGGTTCAGGTCCTGGAGATTTATCCACCTTTATATTTTCTAAGGCCTCCCAAACTGTTTTTGAAACATCAAAGTTTATTGCTCTGCCTTCTCTAGACTCCACTTCTTTCTCTACAGTAAAAACTAACACGAAATATTCATTTAGTATCTCTCCCATCTCCTGGAGATCAACACAAAGACGACCTCCTTGATCTTTAAGAGGCCCTACCTTCTCTCTGGTTACCATCTTGCTCTTAATGTATTTGTAAAATCTCTTTGGATTATCCTTAATGCCAATGCTACCTCATATCCCCTCTTTGTCTTCCTGATTTCCCTCTTAAGGATGCCACTACACTCTTTATATTTGTTAAGAGATTCGACTGAACCAAGTTGTCCATATCAAAAAAAATTCTTTTATTCTTGACTAGAACCTCGATATCTTTATTCATCCATTGTTCCTTAACCTTAACAACCTAACCCTTCACTCTAGCAGGTACACATTGCCTCTAAACTCTCGTCATCACTCCCTTGAATGCCTCCCAATTGTCAGATGTCCTTTTACCTGTGAACAGTCTACTCCAATTAACTTACACAAGTTCTCGTCTCACACCATTAAAATTTGCCTTACTCCAATTAAAAATCTTAACTTTTATGGAAGGCTTATCCTTTTCCAATAGTTTACAATTAATAGGTCTACCTTTAAAGACAGAAGTGAGGAAAATATTTTTCTTTGAAGATCGTAAAGGTGCGAAAATGTCTTCCCCAGAAAGTAGAGGAGGCTGGATTGGTAAATTTATTCAAGACTGATTTAGACAGATTTTTGAGAGGCAAGGGAGTGAAGGATTAAGGGGTACAGACAGAAAACTGGAGCTGAAACCACAAACAGTTATAATCTTATTGAATGGTGGAGCTGGCTTAGAAGCCCAATTAGCCTACTCCAGCACTAATCCTATGCAACAAGTGTCTGTGGCAAATCCATGACTGTGTTGGGGTTAAAATTCTATAGTACTGAGGTATGTGTGCAAACAAACTTGCTCCACCCTCAAATCTTTCCACAAAGTGATAATTCATGCTGAAGCATGATTCAGCAGGCCCTGGAAACAGGAGTTTTGCAATGTTCAATTTAAAAAGTAAAGTAAAATGCAAAGTTCAAAAGTCTCTCATTGACACCACAAACACTGGACACAATTAAAGCACCCATAACTACTGGGTTGGTGAAAGAAAAATCTGACTTCACTTCTGATTTCGCTGTAGTCAGGTTACAATCTCTCCATGATAAATGATTGCAAATAACTTACTGTTACACAAATAGATAAACTCTGATTGATACAAAACAGAAAACTGGAAATCTGAAATAAAAAAAGTGTTAAAAATATTCAGCAGGTCAGGCTGCATCTATGAAGAGACAACTGTTCATGTTGTTGATGTTTCATTGGAACACAAATATTGTGTACAACATAATTTTTGTCATCAATTACAAATTTTGTAAAGAAACAAAGCAAATTAAAACTTTTAATTTTGATTTTGAAACATACTTCCAAGATTTACTTTTTGGAATTAAAGACAAATCCAAACCATTGGGATGAATTTTCCAGTGCTACAATTTCATCACTTATGCGGCTTCCCAGCAGCAGGTAGGGATATAGATTGTTTGTCTGCTGAACAAGGAGGAAAGCCAACTTGCATATTTAACTCTTGACAGGGCTAGTATCATTGGAGCCCACTCACCATCCTTCATTAGCTCAGACAGGATTGATTAGGAAGCCACCTTCAGGAAATTTCCTGCGTCAGCCTCATTGCCAGAGAGTTCAGACTTGGGACCTCCAAATAGTGCTGTCATTGCAGTCCTGAAACCCTTGGGACAATTCACCCAAAGAGTCTAAAATACACTGCATCCCAAAGCAAAGATTGACCAAAGGAACTCCATCTTATAGGGGATGCAATGGCCTAGTGGTATTATCGCTGGATCATTAATCCAGAAACTCAGCTAATGTTTGGGAATCCAAGTTCAAATCCTATCATGGCAGATGGTGGAATATGAATTCAATAAAAAAAATCTACTGATGACCGTGAAATCATTCTTGATTGTTGGAAAACCCTATCTGGTTTACTAATGTCCTTCAGGGAAGGAAATCTGTCATCCTCACCTGGTCAGGTGTACATGTGGCTCCAGATCCACAATGGTTAACTCTCAACTGCCCTCTATAATGACCCAGCAAGCCAGTCAGTTGCATCAATCTGACTTCTGACCCTTGGCTTCAGATTAAAAATGGAAAGAAAACTTCTTGCTGGTTATCACATTCTGTCCTCCCTCAGTTGATGAATCAGTACTGCTCCAAGTTGAACAATACTTGGATGAAGCACTGAGGATGGCAATGGCGCAAAATGTACTCTGGGTGGGGGATTTCATTGTCCACTACCAAGAGTGGCTTGGCAGCAACCATACTGATGGAGCTGGTCGGGTCCTAAAGGATACAGCCGCTATACTGGATCTATGGCAGGTGGTGAGGGAACCACAAGAGGGAAAAACATAGCTGACTTTGTCCCTACCAATCTGCCAGCTGCAGATGTATCTGTCCATGACAATATCGGTGAGAGTGACTAGCACACAATCCTTGTGGAGATAAAGTCCTCTCTTCACTTTGAGAATGCCATCCATTGTGTTGTGTGGCACTATCAGTGTGCTAAATGAGTAGACTTTGAACAGATCTGGCAACTCAGAACTAGGCATCCTTGAGGAGTTGTAGACCACCAACAGCAGTTCCAGCACAATCTACAATCTCATGGTCAGTCATGTCCCCCCGCTCAATCATTACAATCAACCCAGGGTATCAACCCTGGTTCAATAGAGAGTGCAAGAAGGCATACCAGGAGCAGCACAAGGTATACCTAAAAATGAGGAGTCAACCTGGTGAAGCTATCAAAAAGGAATACTTGTATTCCAAATAGCATAGACAGCAAGTGATAGACAGAGCTAAACAATCCCGTAACCAACGGATCAGATCTAAGTTCTGCAGTCCTGCCACATCCAGTCGTGAATGATGGTGGACAATTAAGCAACTCATTAAAGGAGGAGGAGGTTCCATAAATGTCTCCATCCTCAATAATGAAACAGCCCAATACATCAGAGCAAAAGATAAGACTGAAGCATTCGCAGCAATCCTCAGCCAAAAGTGTCAAGTGGATGATCCATCTCAATCCTCTCCAGTGTTCCCCAGCATCACAAAATACCATTGTCAGCCAATCTGATTCACTCCATGTGATATCAAGAAATGGTTGGAAGCATTGGATACTGCAAAAGGTATGGGTCCTGACAACATTCCCACAATAGTACTGAAGACCTGCTGAAGAACTTGCTGCTCCCTTAGTCAATCTCTTCCAGTACAGCTACTACACTGGCATCTATCCAAAATTGTGGAAAATTGCCCAGGTTTGCCTGTACACAAAATGCAGGACAAATGCAACCTAACCAATTACCACTCCATCATTCTACTCTCAATCATCAGCGAAATGATGGAAGATGTCATCAATTATATTGCTGAGCAGATGCTATCAATCGGCACCTGCTTAGCATGAACCTGCTCAGTGATGCCCAGTTTAGGTTCTGCCAGGGCCACATAGCTCCTGGCCTCACCACAGCCTTGGTTCAAACATGGACAAAACAGCTGAATTCCAGACTGAGGTAAGATTGACAGCCGTAGAGTCTTACAGCACAGGAAACAGATCCATCGGTCCAACCAGTCCATGCCAACTATAATCCCAAACTAAACTAGTCGCACTTGGCCAGTATCCCTCCAAAGATTTCTAATTTATGTGCTTATCTAAATGTCTTTTAAATGTTGTAACTGCACTTGGATCCACCACATCTCTGGAAGTTCATTTCACACACGAATGAACGTGCATTTGTGTAAAAAAATTGCCCCTCATGTCTTTTTTAAATCTTTCTCCTCTCACCTTAAAAAGAAAGCCCCCTTGTCTCAAAATCCCCCACCTTTTGGAAACCTGCCATTCACCTTATCCGTACCCTTAATCATTTTATAAACCTCTACAAGGTCAGCCCTCAACCTCCTATGCTCCAGTAAAAAACAAAGCCCTAAGGCCACACTCAACCGAGTACGGCATCAAACAGCTCTGGCAAAACTGGAATCAATGGGTATCATGGGATAAACTCTGCTGGTTGGAGTCATACCTAGCACATAGGAAGGTGGTTGTGACTGTTGGAGGTCAGTCATCTTAGTTCACGACGTCTGTGCAGGAGTTCCTCAGGGTAGTGTCTTAGGACCAACCATCTCCAGCTGCTTCATCAATGATCTTCCCTCCATGGTAAGGTCAGACATGGGGATGTTCGCTGATGACTGCACAATGTTCAGCACCATTCCCAACACCTCAGATACTAAAGCAGTTCATATTCAAGATATGGACAATATCCACATTTGGGCTGACAAGTGAGAATTAACATTCAAGCCATACCAATGCCAGGCAATGACCATCTCCAATAAGAGACAATCTAACCACCACCTTTGACATTCAATGGTGTTATCGTCGCTGAATCCCCGACTATCAACATTCTTGGGGTTACCATTGACCAGAAATTAAATGGACTCACTGCGTAAGCACAGAGGCCACAACAGCAGGTCAGAGGCTGTGAACCAAACTTATTCTATAACAGAGCAAGGATTTGCCAAAAAGGCATGCTTGGGGAATACTGTTTTTATTGGTGCATGTTACATTTTTTAACCAAATATTGGACGATGACTATAAAATTCTTCTGCACTTTTAAACTGAAGTCATGTACTTCCTTCACAACATCTTTGCTCTGGCAATGTAGCTGAAAGAAAATGTTGCTTTGTTTTGCAAGTGCATTGAAACTTCACCTCCTAAACTCTAAGGGTAAGTCAGTGTTACATCACCTGGCTTAAACCCAGCACCTTTGTGGCAATTCGCCAGCTCCCACATACCCTACCAACAAAACTGCACACTAATGAAAAAATGGTCAGTGATGAAGCAATTTATGTTACACTGCATTTCTACACCAATGGCCGTCTTGTTTCAGAAACAGCAACCCTGTTTGAACAGATCACCAAACAATTAAGTATCTGCTTTACACAAGTGTCCCTTGTATAACTCTACTGACTGTATTGGTTCAAACCATTTCATGCAATCTTTTTGATCTCCATTAAGTTTGCTTGGAAAAATGAAACTATGCCAGACATATACAATATTTTGATGTTTACAGATTCACTTTAAATGCTCCAAAATTATTGTTCATGCAGTAATTTAAAAATGGTGTGTGTGCTTCATAGTATGTACAACATACTAAATTCATTAAATTATTTCCTAATATCTTAAATCATGTAGAAAATTAAAAGAAAACTGTGTGCGTGGGAGGTCTAACCTTGTTTAAACCTAATTGAATAAATCAGAAAACTCAAGATTTTTATAGCAAGAGCAACAACTAACACAGTCTCCTATCATGCTTTCATAAAGAAACAAGGAATAACTGAAGGCCGCTTAAGCCCTATTTTTCAGCACATTTCAAAATGCTTTCCTTTAATTTAATCTCTTCAAGATTTTTTTGCATTGCACATGTGAAAAAAATAGCCTCACTCCTACAAAAAGGCCAGTTGAAAATTATAATTATGCTGACATTTCTAATTCTTACAATACATAATTGCAGTGGTTTCAGCAAAGCTCCAGCGTTTTAATTTCTCATCATTAATATTTCTTCAGTTCATATACACACCCTGACACTTTTCAATGATAAAAGCCCCTTCTAAATGTTATCTACAAGTGCACAACTTTTTTTCAGTTTGATATCCTACATAATTTTAGCAGTAATTGGAAACAAATCTATTACTGAGGCACCTCCACAAGACGTCCATTTACAATTCACTTTGTGGTCTTCTTTTACAACAACTGGTCTATCTTTTACATCACCTTTGCCTGCATTTCTCTTTAATTTGTAATAAATCTCTGATGAGCAACACAGTTGAATAGCTCCGGAACTTCAATTAAACACACTGCATCACCATGCCCACAGCTATAACATGTTCGCAGAGTTTGTGAAGGTCTTCAAGCATGATGTACCACTGCTAAATCCATGCCAAGTATCTTATCCATTTAATCACTTTGCATTGTGGGGAAAACAGAAGCTTGTCTGTGCTGCAAATTCTGAGTAATTCATACCAACATCTCCATAATTGTTTTGAATGCTTTTCTGTGCTCAGGTGGCAAGATGGTAATTTAAATGGACAATCACATGTCTCTTATTTCTCCAACACAACCTTGTCAAAAAACATTGCTTCATTTTTGTAAGTCATTTATTTGTGGAAGGTTACAGAAAAGTTTTCACTAAAATTCATGCCTGATGTTCCTTTTCAAGAGGCCTCATTTGAAATGCTGCACATCTCTAATCTTTCCCAACGTTTTCTCGCACATTTCCACACATCACCTATTTAACAGTTAATATTAACATTCCAAAAACTACTCAGCAACATTGTAGAAATGTAACATGGCCTAATCTGACTAACTTGCATGTAAGGGATAACACAGCGTGGAGCTGGAGGAGCATAGCAGGCCATGCAGCATCTGAGGAGCAGGAAAGTTGATGTTTCGGGTTGGGACCTTTCTTCAGAAATGCATGTATGGGTTGCTTTCTCTTGGGCTGGAAACTAAAAAATTGTGGAAAGTTCTAGATGCTTTGAGCAGTTAACCCATCGATCAAATTTATTCTTGGAACTGTGAATTCTTTAAAGGGAAATCTCTGAAGTTACTCTGTGGGAGTCTACAGCAATAGAAACAAATTTTTGCGAATTTTGCTTCAGATTTGAATGTTTTGCACATTTAAGCACTGGGAAAAACATGGCAGTTGATCATGATTATTTCCTGGAAACATAATGTTTTCCAAATGAAATGTATTTACTCATTTTCCATCGGTGTGTCATGTCATGACCGTTAGTTTAGATCATGGGCAGGATAATTTACTTCTATACTTTGTTAATCGGTCGGGTTACTCAGCTCGGGTGACCTGCCAAAATATGTTTGAAACAAGTCAAACTCATTACTGTTTGTAGCATAAACAACCCCATGCAGTTCTTCTACCATTTGATGGACAGAAAGTTACAATCTTAAAATTGTGATGCTGCTTAGCAGCTTAAAAATATGAAAATCTGTGCTAAAAACAAGACATGGATCAATACATGTTAACTGCATGGAGATCTTGGTAGCATCACTGTACAAATCCAGTAGGTACAAGACTAATTTTAAATATATGACCACGAGTGGACATTGTCAACAGAATAAGATTCCACCAAGTAATGTATAAACATATAGTCAACATCTGAGCTTAACTATATTGTAACCATAGGTTCACAGGGTAGCAGCTAGTTTTCACTTCTGGCTTAAATTTATTATGATCCCAGAGAAGTACAAGGCATAATTAATGTGGTTTTACAAATCACAACACAAAAATGTTCCTAATGGAACCATCCCTGTAGGGTGCAACATTTTCTACTGTTAAGTAAGTATTGTTAAAAGGGTTGAGTCGTGACAGTGAATTAACTGTGCCAGCCTCCAGCATCTAGCTTTTAAACTCACGGCTGGTCTTTATGTAAAGTGGCTGAATTAGTACGATCTATCAGTCTGCAAGTGCACAGGCTGGCTTTCGAGGTTTGTGTAATATTGTTATGAAGCTTTAGCATGATATCACTAGTGCATATGCCATTGCCAGAGCTGCATATTTACTGTCTCAGGAAGACTGGCAGGAGTCAGAATGATCCAGTAAAGAAAAGGCTACAAGAGCCAGCAGCCAAAGATCAATATAAAAATAGCTTCAGTTGGCAGTAAACATTTAATAAGTTCCAAGAAATAGGCTGGTAGCCCAGCTGCCTAATACAGCAGGGTTACAACTGTGCATTAACAAACAACCCAAAACTTCTCCACTTTCTTCTTCCTTCTTTCAGATTTGATACATCAGCCTATGAATCTGAGAGTTTACGCAAAATCTACAGAAACTATACTTCACCTGTTTATAATAAAATAAACCAAGCAGCACAAAGACACATGGTGCTCCCTTAAGTAAATACAGGTGAAAAACTGGCTATTCCTTTTGTTTGAAGTGTTTGCCAATCTGCAAGGCAACAATTGCAGCATTGAGCATGAGTACAGGATAAAAATACAGGACAGATTGGATTTCAGTATGTGTCAATGACTACTGAATATTTTGAGTCTTTTAAATGGACCCTATGTTAGTGGTTTCCATATTTGGAATTTAGGTCATCCCATTGAAAGAAATCCTGTCCAAGGAATGTTATACCATGACCAAAGAAATCACAACCATGCTATGAAAAGTGACACTCAAGTTGCTCCCATTGTTCCACTTACTTGTTGACATGCCCTTTGCATCTGGCATGGTCAGCACTTGTACATATTATTGGTCTATTAGTCATGTAATTTCTTTGATCTTTTGTGAAATGTACTCAAAAGCCCTGATTTTCCTTTGTGTGCTTTCAGACTCTGTGCTTAACCACTTTGTTAGCTTTTTCACTCAAGTTAAGAGCATAAAATCGTACATTAACCCTACACAGGATAATTTTGCTTCTAGAATGTTGTCAAGGCAGAAGTGCAAAACTCCTGCTGCTGGAAGTATTCCTCAAGTAGACAATGCTGCCCACCATCTGATGGCAGTGTAGATGCAATCATTATGGTTCATTGATTTGAATGGTTAGTCAAATGCCTCCTTCCAGGTGACCTGTTGAAGACATTGATCTAGTTTATGTGTTACTGTGTTTGTCATAAGGAGGAACAGCATTGCAATATTAGTATGCTTGCAAACCAGGTCAATTTAACATCAAATTCCCAGGCCTGACTGTGGAAGAGGTTTCTTTTAAATCTTTTCATAGATGTGTTATGACTTATTGCTAGACAACTAATGGGCTAAAATTCTGTTTCTGTATTCTTAGCACACAGCAGGAGCACATATCATGAACTTGCGTAGTCTCAGTTAATAATCTTCAATGGATAGAAGCTGACTTTATATCCAACCACAGATACCAGGTCTCAGCAGGTGGTCTCTGGGTCATACAATTTTCCAATCAGAACTGGGAGGAATTTATTTGGAAGAATTTAAATGCGGTCCCGGAAATTGAAACAGCCAGGCTTTATTTCTGAAACGCTAAAATTAAAATAAAGAACTGCGGATCCTGGAAATCTGAAGCAAGACTAGAAAATACTGGAGAAACTCAGCAGGTTTAGCAGCATCTGTGGAGAGATAAACAGAGTTAATATCTTGGGTCCAGTGACCCTTCTGTCCATCCCAGAATGCAATGAAGAGCCATTTGTATTGCTGTGGGTCTGGAGTCATGTTTGGGCTGGGCAAGGACAGCAGTTTCCCTCCCGAAAGGACAATAATGAGCCAGTTGGGTTTCTCACCAACAGCTGACAGTGGTCTCATGGTCATTATTAAACTCTTAATTTCCGACGTTTCTTTATACGTTGAATTTGAATTCAAACATCTGCCCTGGCTGGAGGGCAAACCAGGTTCACTGAACTTTACCAGGGTCTCCACATTAATAGTTTAGCAATAACACCACTAGGCCATCACCTCCCCTGTTCTGCTCAGGCATGATGAGAAAATGCAATTGCTGTGGTCAAACTTTTAATAACGAATTTGAGATAACAGCAAAGGGACAGAGCACAACTGAGTCTAATTATTGAACCTCCTTGCAGCTTGTATGAAGAAAGAACATTTGCCATTGTTTGTGCACAGCCTGAACCTCCAGGGCTGGCAAAATCAATATGCAAACTATCAATAATGAAGTTGTTTTGTAGTACTGCACAGCGTGGACACGCTACTTCCTAAAAATGCAATAAAGTAACAAAGTAATTCCAGTAGAAATATGTAAACTGTGCCCACAAATTGTCTTTCAGTCCTGACCTGCTGAATTTGGATCCCCAGCATCCACCTGCTCCATGCAGTCCAAAAATAAATATTATTCTTTTCTTTGATGAGTCCAGATTGGTTCCCTAGTGGGGCAAACATCCATCATGTGGAGGCCGGAATGCCTCAAAATAGTCAATAACTTGCACACGTAAGTCGTGTCCTGATCAGACTAATTCCTGCTTATTGCTATACCCTCAATGACATTTGTCTTGTATGGAGATTATAGAGGTTTTAACCCTTACAAAGCATCTTTGAAGAATGTGAAAATGTTCGATGTTTTACACAACAGGGTATTCTCTGAATACCCCTAGTCTCCTGCCAGAGTTGAGGAAAATTGTCAAAATCTGAGTGCAGACCAACAAAGTGCATGCCAATATTATTCTTGAGTTGTTCCACTTCTCATGTCAGCCACATTTTCTTTTAGCATAACGAAAATGGAGAGTAAAGGTTCTTAGTGGAAAACACGTGACTTACTGGTACAGTACCGATGGACAATTTTGAATTCTGACGAGTTTTTAAACAGCCTTCAATGACTGGAGATGACTTGACATCATTATGCATATGCTTGTGAGATGTATGTAGTGTTCTCCACTGAAATCTGACTTGACAGCAAGTCTATTTCATAAGTGGCCAATGATTCAATGCATCAAACAGGCACAAGAGAGCTTTGACATGTGCCCTTGCAAAAATTATTTTACTATTGACAATAAAAAAAAATGAAGAGCTGTAAACCAGACTCCAGGGGGTGTGGTATGACGGGGAAGTATGAAGATGAGTGAGTTATATTCTCTGCAGTTTTCTGGGTTATTTCAGTTTTTGCACTCAACTCCAAATCCTTGAATTTTCCACTTTTCTCCCTCATTCTGTGCACCTTGATATGTGTCTGCTTTAAGTAAAGCACATCATCACAACCATGCTTCAAAACAGCTTAAGAGCCACTTTATTACTACAAGATGAACAGTTATTGAATCCAAAAAACAATCCAAAGGTTTCTTGTAGCAAAAGGAGAAACAGTATACAAAAGTGTCCTTGTTTAATGCCATTGATTTATAAATGGTAGTAACTTGTAGACTCCGTACCACAAGCATTGTTTTGTTATGATGGGAAAATGCTCTTAATATTGTATGCATGGCGAGCAAGTCAATAGTCATAACAGTGAACTCTATTCCTCTTTTCAGGGAGCTGGGTATGCACTCAGGAAACGTTGACTTAAAAACGACAAAAGTGTCACAAGCACTTTGATTTTAAGATAGTAGCACATGGCCTACTTGGGCCAATTGAAGGAAAGCAGCAGTTTCTTAAAATATATACTAACCATGCTGTACTGACTTAAAACAACCTTAGCAAGGATTGGAAGTTAGATAGCAGGGTTAGCAAATGGTATTACACGTGCCATGTACAGAATGAAAACCATAAGAATTTTGATTGCTACAATAACAAATTAATGTACATATACAATCACTGTATCCAATCGGTTTGTGATATTTATAATGGTCAAATTATATGGCTACATGCATTCATAAAGTAATAGCTATTGTCTCCACAAAGCAAGGAGAGCCCAAATGGACCACTTGCCATAGCAAAGACAATTATGCACCTAAACACCAATGATTGCTTGCAACATGGAGCAGACACTGCACAGTGAAGAGCCCAAGGGTAGGATATTACTTTCTTTGGGTAGTGACAAGTACAGAAGGATACAGGGCAACTGAACCAACATCTCTCCCCCTCATCAACGCCACCCCCTGACATGGTGTAACAGGAAGTCCACTGGAACCTGTACTTATCAGGCACCTACGTGGACTTCTTGCTGAATCACTTCCTGGGAAAGCAATGTCCTGTCACACCTGAAGCTGCCAGCTAAAGACCAGCAGCACCTGTGAGCCATGGCACCACTTTTGATGTCTAAGCTGCAGGCAGCACAACAATACCCAGCGACCTCAAACAGCAGGCTGGCTAGGTAACGTTTTGAGGAAATTGTTGTTTTGTGGGTGGTAAAAGAATGGACAGGAGATGCTTCAGTGGCCACCTTCATCCACCTCTCATCAATCATCCTCAGATTAGGGTTCAATTGAGTCCTGTCAATAGCAAACAGACTACTGTGAGCAAGCAAGCTGCCATGTTTTCATCTCCTGGGAATGATACTGGTGAGAAGAGCCCCTTGTGATCATTAATTGACTATTGGAGGGTCTCAACTGGAGGAGAGGCAGAGCTTAATTCATGTGGTGATAGTAAGGTAGCAGATATCTTCCTGATGCTAACACAACCTATTAGCATCTACCCCCAACTACCCTTTCCACCTTGAAGAAACATGAATTAAGACACAAAACACAGAATAAGACTAGAAATGAATGGACTTGCAGAAAAAAATGCCAACTGGAATAAAAGCAAAATATTTTGGATGTTGGAACTCGGAAATAAAAACAGGAAGTGTGGAAAACTCAGCAGGTCTGACAGCATCTTTAGGGAGAGAAACAGAGGGAATGTTTCATATTGAAATTTGGACCTCCAAAGCAGCATCATATCTGACTCTAAACATTTAACATCTAGTTTGGAGAAACTGAGTTAATGTTGTAGGTTAATATGCTGTGTTCTCACATTAACAGACACATATGCTTTACTAAGCTTATCTTCTACCTGGTAGGGCAGTATTGGATACTGTGGAACCATTTGCCTCCATACATACTGGATTAAAGAGCAACTTGGGTAGTTAGTGGGAGGATTCAATGCCTATTTATGTGCTGGCATCTCATGAATGATGTCATGGAGTACCAGTTGTACATGTACCATTTTGATAACATTAGCAGTATCAGTAGTGGAGAGTTCAGTTACATAGACTATTAACACAGCAAGAACATTTATCCAGAATGCTCCCACTGCTGCTATGGAAACAATGGATAAAAAACATGAGACACACTGATGTCACAGTGCACATTGTGTGAAGCAGTAAGTTCTTTGAGGCATGCAACCCCTGGACTCTCTATGCTCTGATTTCTTTCATCCTTTTAGAAGGCCTTGAGTGACTGGGACTACATAGACAGAAATAATATTGAGACTACCTAGTAATAACATCTGTATCCCATCAGGAACTGTAACAAATTGAAGCACCTTGAATGGGTTCTGGTCATAACAGCAATGTAGGTTAAATGTTAAAGTAAGGTATAGGTAAAGTCACCATTGTCCCAGAGAGCTGCTGTCTCACTAGAGAGATGACTGGTGTAAAGCTTAACCTGAGGATTACCAGGCCTCAGGCCAAGGTTGAGAAGGTAATTCATGGTAATCTCAGCTGATGCAGGAATCGGGCCTGCATTGTTGGCAACACTCAGCATTTCAAACCAGACATCCAGTCAATGCAGTGTTAAGGTATGAACCATTTGCAAGGTAAAAGAAAAATTCTCCTCCTTCAGTGAATCACACTTTGCTATACTATTGAGTCAGGACATCCCTTGACTTCACATTCAGAATCATTCCATTAGTGAGAAAAAAAAACTGCTATCAAATTGTGTGTTTGCAGCTGTCTACAAGTGTTGCTTCCTTTCAATCTAAGAATCAATACCTATCCCACTATTATCACACACAAAAAAAGCTAGAATCAAGATTTATCTTAGTCAGTTTGCCAAATATTTTCCTAATCTGTCAACTGAAATCCTGAAGAAATGTCACAGAATTCATAAAGTGCAGTGGGAACCATTCAGCTCATGTTAGCACTAGCTCTCCAAATAAGCATCTCACCCAGTTAAAGGCTAGGAATATTACATCAAGTAATAATTCCTGACTCCCCAAAGCCCATCTATCATCTACAAGGAGTATAATGGAATACTCACCATTTGCAAAGAAAAGTACAGCTCCAACAACACTCCAAAAACTTGCCACTATCCAGGACAAAACAGCCTGCCTGATTAGCACCATATCCACAAGCATCCACTCCCTTCAACATAAATGCTCAGTAGCAGCAATGCATACTATGTACAAGCCATACTGCAGAAATTCACTAAAGATCCTTAGAAAGTGAAATAACTCCAGAAATCAGAATCCCATCGACTACGTCACCCTTTATTTACATGTGAAAAGTCCTTGGCACCAATCTAGATCCCTCCAAGCCAGCTCACAGAGTGAGCACAATGGCTGACACTCCTCTTTTTATCTGCCAGCCAGGGCTCCCTGATTGGACCAGATTATCAGCCCCAATGAGGGAACTTATATTCTATGAGGTCCACCTGGCTGATGTCATCACAATCACTACATCTCTCCCCCTCTGAGTCTAAGGACATAGGTTGGTTCTTTTTCTTGTAGGCCTCCTGGAGTGTTTCAGCACCAGGTCGGGTTCCTTCACCTCCACAACGACACAGGCAGCATGTAACACACAGGAGCTCTCTTGCGTCAGAGCACCTTGGGAGAAATTCACTGTCTTCTTTTGGCAGCAAAAGCAATGATGTGGGAAGATCTGTCGTGCCCATCTCGGGGATCTCTTCAACGCTTGATGGAGAGGGAGAACCCAAGGATTCCAGAACAGTCAGAGGAGCTGAGTATGTTTTGCTTTTTTATGGTCTACATGCTTGGTTAGGCTCATCGTGCCTACCCAAACTTTATACATGACTGGTCCTGACCTCGCGTCGACTAAACTTCTTAACCATGCAGGGACATTTCCATGGTTTCTACACCAAACTTTGTCCCTTGAGTAGACTGTCTCTATCACTTGATGGAGGCTTGGGTTCAGCACTGGTGTTCCTGTTGCCATTTCACCATACCTCCATGTCTGGGAATATCAGTTTAACCTGGTATGGAGTCTTCTCCCTATGAACAACTCTGGTGGAGCTATCCCTGTACTTGAATGAGGGCTGGTTCTACAATTAAACAGGAATCAGGACAGTGGCTGTTTCTTTGAGCCTACCTTCAAAGTTTGGACTGCTCTTTCTGCCAGACCATTGGATGATGGATGGTACAGTGCCGTCCTCATATGTTGAATGTTATTCAGCTTTAGGGAATACTTAAATTCTCTGCTGCTAAATGATGGTCCATTACCTGTGAACAACACTTCTGGGATTCCAGTATTGCAAAAGATGTGCGCAGTTTATCTATCATCATTCCCGTTTTTGACAAATTAACTCTGTGGACATCCAACCACTTTAAGTGGGTGTCTACAATGACTAAGAACATTGAAGAAACCTGTATAGTCGATGTGTAACTAAGTCTAGGGTTTACGTGACTATTCCCATGAATGTGGGGGAGCTGCTGGTGGTAACTTTTGTCCTTGTTGGCACTCTGTGCCAGTGGGAGGTGACCAAAGCTTCCACATTTGCTACTTGGGCTCTGGATGATGTTCCAACTTGTAATAATATGCACTTAGTATTACAGCCCACTGCTGAATTCAGCCTGAAGCTATGGGTGGCGCTGGCTTGTCCTCTTTAAGTAGACCTAGCAGTGGTTTGTCATCTGTTATTACAAATTTACATCCACAGAGGTACTGGTACAAATTCCTAATTCCAAATATGACTGTCAAACCATCTCTGGGCGTATTTACGCTCTGCGTTAGCCAAAGTCCTGGATGCATACGCTATTGGACGTTCCTCTCTATTAGGCCACCTATGAGCTAATACTACCTGATACTATATAGGGAGACACTGCATGTCAATACCTGGTCGCACTTAGTATCATAATGTATCAGCGCCTTAGAGAATGATACCTGTTTCTTCACTTCCCTGAACGCTATGGCTCGGCTGCGTGACCATTTCCAAGGCTAACACTTTTATAGGAGTTGATGCAAAGATGTCAGGATGGAGGCCAGGTTATGTAGGAACTTTCCATAATAATTCACCAGCCTGAGGAAAGACGTTTGCTCCGCTACATACATGGGAGCCAGGGCATCTTTGAACACCCTCAGTTTATCTTCCAATGGGTGTAACCCAGTCTTGTTGACCCTGTCGCCCAAGTAGGTCACTTGGCGTGCCTGGAACACAGATTTTTCTCTTCTAAGGTGTACACCTGCTTGGGAGAAGCAACTAAGGTCTATGACAAAGTTCTCTAAATGTTCCTTATTGTCTTCCCTGTTATTAGCACATCATCCAGATAAATGGCGACCTTGGGTAGACCTTGTAAAATGTTCTGCATTGTCCTCTGAAAAATTGCACAGGTTGATGATATCCCAAATGGCAGCCTCATACATTGGGACAAAACTTTTTGGGTATTAATTGTACCGTACTTCTGGGAATCCTCATCTAACCACAGTTGCAAGTACACATGGCTCATGTCCAGCTTTGTGAAGGACAGCCACCCTTTGCGCATAAATCCTCCAGGTGAGGGATTGTGTATTTATCCATCTGTGAGAAGTGATTTACCGTTTGTTTAAAATCCCCACAAAAGCAAGCCAACCCACCGGGCTTCAAACTTGGTACAGCCGGTGCTGCCCATTCTGCAAACTGGACTGGTTTGAAGATTCCTTTGCTCTCCAGCGTCTGATTTCAGCATCTACTTTTGCCTATAAGGCAAATGGCATCAGGCTGTCCTTGCAGAATCATGGAAAAGCTTCCTGGTCAACATGCAAGGTGGTCTGGCTCCTTTGACACCTTCCTAAAAAAGCTTCTGGGTATTTAGTTAGGACTTCACTCAGGCAGCTATTTTCTAATCCAAAAATGCTGAGCGAATCCCACTGAATCTTTTTCAACCAAGTTTACCCCATCAAGCTTCAGTCCAAGCCTTTTATTAATATAACTGTTATCTGAGCCAGCTACTTCTCATAAGAGGTTGGAACTGAAGTTGTACCCTTAATCTGTAAAGGTTCCCTGGTATAGGTTCTTAGTCCAGCTGAAGTCTTGTGCAACCTCAAGGGTTGGAGTCGAGAGTGAAGTCTGGTTGTACAATCGCTGAAATGGTCGTGCCAGTATCGATCTCCATTAGAACTGGATGACCATTTAACCATATGCTTATTTTGACTGATTCTGATTTGGATGCTGCTAAGCAATTTAATTGTTCCAAACCAGATGTAAGTGGCCTTTCCAGGGTGCGCACCCTCCTGGATACCAGCCTATGAGTTCTCCTTTGCTGTCTCAAGTCTGCATAGTGGCAGCAACTGCAGTGGCTTGCCAACCTGGATCTTGAAGAAAATTTTAACTGTTTGGCTGAGGCTTGGCTTTGTTTTGGTGTTTTACAGTGGGCTGACCAAGAGTCTCTCTGTTCAGGATGTGTCCTGAGTGTGGCTATGCAATTGCCTTTACTCAAGTGGTATTCCCCAAGCTCAGTCAGGCTGGCGAGTGTGTATACTTCCATTAGAATACCCTGTGACTCATATGCTCCACTTGCCACATGTTCCAATGATAAATCCAGTTGTAGTGCCTTTTTGAAGTCCAGTTGGGCTTCAGCTAGTAGTCATTTCTGCAAAGTTACATCGTTAATCCTGCACACCAAACTGTCTCTCAGCTTCTCATTAAGGGTCAAACCAAAGTCACATGCCTCTGCTAGTTGTCGTAACCTAGTCAAAAATCCCTACAAAGGAAAATTATAGCATCTCATGATTACAGAGGCTTGCGGTCTTAATATTCCTTAACTAAATTTGTCAAGTCTTGAAAGGTTTTAGTATCTTGTGCCTCAGGGAAAGTTAGGCTCCTCACAACCAAAAACGTTGTGGGTCCACAATCCGTCAGGAGACTTGCTGCTCTCCATCTGCCCCAACATCATTTGTCTGGAAAAAATAACGCATTATTTTCACATAGTGGGCCGAACAAGCCAAGCTTCCCAAATAACAGCATGATGCCAGAAATGCTTATGCCAACTCAAAGACGAGTGTTGCGAACGTGTTTCTTCAGAAATATGCTTCACTCTCATCCTGACTGAAATAACTCCAGAGAGGCCAGTATCCTGTCACCAAGCTACCCTTTGTTTACACGTGGAAAGTCCTGGAGACTAGTCCAGCTCCATCAGAACCAGCTGTCAGAGTCAACAGAACCTCTGACACTCCTCTTTTTCTGTCAGCCAGGGTTCCCTGATTGCACCAGACTAACAACCCAATCAGGAAACTTATGTCCAGCTAATCTCATTACAATCACTACAGATAGCACCTTACAAACCCATGACCACTTCCATCTAGAAGGACACGGGCACCAGATACGTCAGAACACCACCAACTGTAAGTTTCCCTCCTAGCCACTCACCATCCTGACTTGGAAATATCTCGCTATTCCTTCACTATCGCTCAGTCAAGATCCTGGATTCTCTCCCTAATGGTATTATGGGTCACCCACAGCATGTGGACCAAAGAGGTTCAAGAATGCAGCTCACTACCACCTTCTCACAGGTAACTATGGACAGACAATAAATGCTGGACAGCCAGCAACACTCATGTCCCACAAATGAACAAAAACAATTCAACCTGCCTACACCACATTGTCAGGCAGTGCATTCCAGACCCTAATCACTCACTATGTGAAAATGTTTCTTTTCATAACAGTTCCTCAAGTATCATGAAGGTTACTTGGAGATTCTCTAGTGACCATATTGAAATTGTTATTTGTTTACTAAACATTTCCAACCTGTGCCAAAGTTATAATTTCACGTACTGAAAAAATTGCAATTAAATAAACAGAAAACAAAAAGTCGGACTGAATAGCAGATTGGCTGTTTACAGTGCTTCTTGTAAACAAGTTAAATTAATAACCACACAGCGTAACATTTCTAATACTTCAGAGAAACATTCAGAAATACCAACTGATATCAATTAGACTAAAATGCCAGAAAGCAATATTTCTGTTTACAAATATTGCCTGACGTTCAGGTGTGATCATGCAGCTTCCAATGTAGGAGCAAATTTCATTCTGCATCTCCGCTTACAGAAACTACCACTACTTACCACCTGAGAAAGACACTTGGAAGTTCCTCTCCAGGCCACACACTATACTGACTTGGAAGTATATCACCATTCCTTCACTGTCACTGTGTCAGAATCCTGGAACTACATCTCTAACAGCATTGTGGGTATACCGAAATAATGGACTGAAGTAGTTTAAAAGGGGGCTAACTACCTTCTCAAGGGAAATCAAGGATGACCAATAAATGGTGACCCACCAGCAATGTCCACATTCTGTGAAAAAATACTTCTTTTAAAATGTGACTCAGAAAATTTTAGTTATAGTTTCATTAAATTTCTACTCTATTTCGCTGCATAAGAAAATAGCAATTTTTACAACAAATCTGACCTGACAGGTTCTGAAGGAAAATATTTACTGAGCACACATAAAAAAAAATTATATCACTGCAGACTGGCAGTGCCGCATTTGGTCTCATACTGATGGATTAATTCATCACCAAGCCTGTATTTTTATAAGTCCAGAGAACAATGTGTGGGAACGTGTTGTGACAGACAGCACACATTCTAACAATGAAATGGTTCCAACAATTTGAATAGTCAACCCTTTTTTCTTCATTTTCCTTGTCTGAACTTGGTGCTATCACACTATTCCAGTGGACGGTGCCCTGGCACTGGTTTGATACAGGTAGAAAGATACATTGATTGGGATTGGTTGCAAAAACAGACTGACAATGGTCCAACAGAAGGAATTAGGTTGAAATGAAATTTCAATTTTATGCAGTTACTTTTATCAGCAGCATCACAAGAATATTCCTTGTGGGATGTGCACTTGTTTTTTCAGAGGCCAATTAGGCAGACTGTGAGCATTCAAACGCCTCTTTTCAATGTTACACTATGTGACCCTCTCACCTATTCTGCTTGTCAGTGTAAGTACACACAGGCTCACTTGCTAACACACAATTCCATAAAACACACAAACAGAACTTCAGTCACCTGTTCACACATGTTGTTAAATACATCAACTCCACAAGAATGTACCTGTTAGTTGTTGAAAGCTTTGGAACGTGCCTGCCTTTTCCAATGGTAAGTTATGCATACATGGTAAGCAGTCTATAAAGATAATTCACATTGCTGCAAAAATACTTACAAGTTAAATCTTGCTTGCAGTTTTGTGAATTTACACTTAAATATCTACAAATTCAAAATAAAAGTTTCTAGCATGTTTAATAGAGAATTAGGCTACATTCAAACAGAAAAGTGATGAAGAGGCAAAAAAGGTTTGGGTATGAGGAGACCATTTCAGAGTTTAACACTTGGTGCTGAAAGGATGGCCACACATTGAGAGGCTAGAGTTAGAGAGTTTGGGAGACCTTGCAGGGACAGAGTGACATGTCTGTCAATGTTTTGAGTGTGCGAGACAGCAGTTTATTAATACAAGGGCTTTATTGAGTTGAACTCAAGATATCCGAAACCTTTATCAGCTTGTCTGTCTGGTTCTAAGCTGAAAAATTTTAAGGAAAATAGCTTAGCTTCTTGGGATTAAAAACTGTTTTCCCCATGCCGGACATGCTTTCTTTTGTTTTAATTGATGACCTCCACAATATTTGCAACTTGTCTTTTGGGCTTGATTTTTACATTGGCTGCTCTGTGGATACTTCTTGGTTTTCTCCACATTGATGTAAGATGAAGGCTGTTTTTCTAACAGAGTGGACAGGTCTGACCGACTTATTAACGTAGTCCACATGTCTGAGCTGTTTCTCCACACTGTGGTCAACTATCGACTGTACTCCTGTGTCTGCACTGTGGCTGCTAATTTATAAGCTCAAAGCTTCTACACATGTTTATAACGACTTCACGAGTCAACTTCTCATCTCTTGGCAGTCATACAGTCATAGGAGGATCCCTTTAGCCTAAGATGATTCTCTCTTTAATTAGCCCTTCTTTTAGTTGTACAGGTTTACAAGTTTCACCAAGTTGAGTGAATTATTTTACATACTGATCAATGGAATATTTTTCTCCTTTGGTGCCTAATATTGAATATGCACCGTTGAGATGTAACATTCACTTGGGCTGAAAGTATGCCTGCAAAGCTTTTAAAATTTCAGCCATATGTTTTTTCTGCTCTTTCAAGAGATTTAGGGGGTAATATACTTCGAAACAATTTCTTCCCAACAGTGATAAAAGTGCAGCAGAGATAACAAGGTGTGGGGCTGGATGAACACAGCAGGCCAAGCAGCATCATAGGAGCAGGAAGGCTTGACGTTTCGGGCCTAGACCCTTCATCAGAATCTCAGATGTCCTCATTCTTCAAGGACCGCAACTTCCCCCCAACAGTGGTCGAGAACGCCCTCGACCGTGTCTCCCGCATTTCCCGTAACTCATCCCTCACACCCCGTCCCCGCAATAATAACCAAAAAAGAATCCCCCTCGTCCTCACATACCACCCCACCAACCTCTGGATCCAACGCATCATCCTCCGACACTTCCGCCATCTGCAGTCAGACCCCACCACCAAAGACATCTTTCCCTCCCCACCCTTATCTGCCTTCCGGAGGGACCACTCCCTCCGCGACTCCCTTGTCCGCTCCACGCTCCCCTCCAGCCCCACCACACCTGGCACTTTTCCCTGCAACCGCAGGAAGTGCTACACCTGCCCCCACACCTCCTCCCTCACCCCAACCCCAGGCCCCAAGAAGACTTTCCACATCAGGCAGATGTTCACCTGCACATCTGCCAATGTGGTATACTGCATCCGCTCTACCCGTTGTGGCTTCCTCTACATTGGGGAAACCAAGCGGAGGCTTGGGGACCGCTTTGCAGAACACCTGCGCTCAATTCGCAACAAACAACTGCACCTCCCAGTCGCGAACCATTTCAACTCCCCCTCCCATTCCTCAGACGACGTGTCCATCCTTGGCCTCCTGCAATGCCACAGTGATGCCACCCGAAGGCTGCAGGAACAGCAAATCATATTCAGCCTGGGAACCCTGCAGCCCAGTGGTATCAATGTGGATTTCACAAGCTTCAGAATCTCCCCTCCCCCAACCGCATCCCAAAACCAGCCCAGCTCATCTCCGCCTCCCTAACCTGTCCTTCCTCTCAATTTCTGATGAAGGGTCTAGGCCCGAAACGTCAAGCATTCCTGCTCCTATGATGCTGCTTGGCCTGCTGTGTTCATCCAGCCCCACACCTTGCTATCTCGGATTCTCCAGCATCTGCAGTACCTTTTATCTCTGATAAAAGTGCAGCAACTTGTTTTGGTTTCTTCAACAAGCTCATAGCTATTGCATAATTCTGCCTTTGTACGTGTAAAATTCCCAAATCTGCCTTGCACTCCTAGTAACTTGAACAATACTTGGAATAGGGAGAGCTGCAGCCATTTTCTCTTAAGCAATGTTTTAATTGTGGCTTGCTTTGTTGATCTTCATTCTTGTTTCATAGGCAGCCTACAGCTCCGCATGTAACTTTGTCTCCCTGTCAGCAGCTGTGCCTTCTTACACCTCTGCAACACACATTTCAGTGCCTCTTCCGACACCATGTTTGAAGTGTAAAATACAGCAGTAAGTTAACAGTCAGCAAGGTCAATAGTGATGGGATAGCAGGGCTTGATCCTAATTATACCATATTAAGGCATGCTTAGATTCTGAATCCAACAAATATAGCAATGCACTATTTTAAATCAATGCGGTCTCAACTGTTCAGCAAACTGCTGAAATGTACAGCTTCTCTCAACCAGTATGTCTCAAACCTAGGAGCATTATACAAGGCACAAATTAGGTAAAGGAGGTTGGAGAGTGTTGATTATACAATTCTTGCTTAATAGTAAACTAATCTGGCAGTCTGTCTCTGTTAGAAGTCTCACATTTGTAGCCATAGTTATTTTTATTATGCAACATTCTATAAACATTTACAGGCTTACAGATAACTTTCTGGCAGCCTTTGCAGTTTGGCTCTGTATTAATAAACAATATAGATTTTTCTGGTTAAGTGAATAAATGGACAATTCCATTCACTAACAAATGACAGATAGCTTCAATGCAAAATGTGTGTGGATGATGCCATGAGTAAAAATTCACCTGAGTTATTTTCAGTCCCAAAGTCAGACAGACCACGTAATTCTGGGTCCCGGTCCTCAGCTAAAATGGTCTGGCTGAAACATAATTGCTATCATGTTCCACAGGCAGTTCATCCATTGGGAGGACTGAAACTTCAGTGATCTGTCTCTATGGCACCAGCCACAAGTAATCCCAGGAGAGCAAGTGGAGGGATCTTCAACTGAAGCCAGCACTAACCTCTGGGAAGGCGGTGGAGCTGGGAGAAATACTCCTGCTCCCATTGGATCTGATTTACACTTTTCAAAAAAGTAATTTTTGGAGGTGATCACCTGCCAGACCCGAACAATCTCCCTCAGTGATACTAAAAGAGACGTTAGGATCCTCATTAGCAATAGGCCAAATACCATTTTCTGAAGAAGGGTCTAGGCCCGAAATGTCAAGCCTTCCTGCTTCTATGATGCTGCTTGGCCTGCTGTGTTCATCCAGCTCTACACCTTGTTATCTCAGATTCTCCAGCATCTGCAGTTCCTATTATCTCAGGCCAAATGCCTGGTTCCAGTGGCTGCCTAGAATGGCTGGAAGCTAATTGAGGCCAATATGATAGACATTTTTCAGACAACAATGAGGCTCTAAAAATCTGTTTCTAAAACTGGCACACTAATATCAACTTCTACTGGCATTATTCATAGCTACGAGTGAGCCATTAGATTGCCCATGATGCTGAATGTGTGAAACACTGCTGGGATCGGGAGACATTTTTCATGTTGATATGTTAAGAGGACAGATCAGGAGCCAAAGACAATGTAAAACTCACTAGGACCATAGCACTTTAATCTGACAGTGCTCTATTAAATATGAAAAAAAAACTCATCAAACACCATGTTACTCATTGTTTAACTAGCACTGACACTTAGATTTTACAGGGATTCAACCCAATGTCACTTGTAGTTTGGTCATCTATATGTATTTATATTTAATTACAAATTTCAAAATGTTTTGCAAATTTTGAAGCTTGTTCACTATTTATCTCCAAATCAGGTAAAATAATTCCAAAATCTCCATTTTTTTTTACACATTATGTCTCCCACACCTGTTGAATCAGATGTTGTTAGCTAGATGTAACAAAGTGCCTTGAGTAGACTGGCCTGACTCCCAAAGTGATCTAATGCAGCCTGATAGAATTAAGTCCAGAAAAAAAGAATTGTCCTTTGCAGAATGAAGGTCTATCCAGCAATAAACATTGATTTCTTATCTGTGCTCCCAAAGGTTTCAAATAGTGAATGGGAGGGGCAATTCTAATGCCCTCCGCCCAATTTCTGCTGGTCAGAACTGGAGTTCTGGGGTACACAAATGTCTTCTTTTCCTTTCTCCATTCCTGCCCAGCAGCAGGTTTAGCTTCATTAATGCATGCTAGTCACAGCCAAGACTTCACAGAGAACCCCAAGGTAACAGTTTACCAGGCCACGGGGTCTGCTCAGTAAGTTCTGCTCTTAGCTATTCCACAGAGGCAGGTTTGACACATCTGCTCGTTTTGTTTATGTTCAATTATCAGTGCTCTTGTGGTTTAGTGGTTGTGTCCATACCACTAAACCAGGAGGCCCAGGTGTTATAATACTATTATATATCTACATTGGGGAAATGAAGTGTAGACTGGGTGACCACTTCGCAGTTACCTGATTTACCTTCTGTTTGCAAAAAAGACCCTGAGCTTCCAGTTACCTGCGACTTTAACACACCATCCTCTCTCCTGGCCAACATCTCTGTCTCAGGCTTGCTGCAGTGCTCCAGCAAAGCTCAGTGCAAGCTAGGAGAATAGCACCTCATTTTCCGTTTGGGGACCCTGCAAACTTTTGGACTCAATATCAAGTTCAACAACTTTAGGGATTGAGCTCTCCCATGTCCTTAGCCCAACCCCCACACATCAGGCCTTGTTATCACACAGTCTGCTATTATACACAACCCATTGTTAGCCACTAACAGTCCCTATTAATAGCTATTCACCCTCCTAGCCAAATGGTTATCCACTCCTGTCTGTCCAACTATTCTTCTCTCTCTTTGCTCTCTATCCCCACCTATCGTTTACTTCTTACCCATTCCCCCCACCTTATCTTCTGCATATAATCTGACAATTTCCTAGCTACCATCAGTTCTGAGGAAAGATCATTCGATCCAAAACGTTAACTCTGATTTCTCTCCACAGATGCTGCCAGACCTGCTGAGCTTTTCCAGCAATTTCTGTTTTTGTTGCTAACATTTGATAACAGGTCGGTTGGGAAAATATATATTCAGCTATAATTCACAAGGATTATCTCTAATGAGCTTCAAGATCTGATCAAATGAAACTTGGGTAAGATGGTGTAACATCTAATCCTAAGCACCACAATTTTCCATTCAAATAGTCCTTCATGTAGCCATTGGGTAATGACCCCAAAATCAGAACTACATTAAACTTCGTAGCTCTGTATCGAAGTAGAAGATTTTCTTCTTCAAGTTTTGAGGTTGGCATTTATTCTGTCTGAAGGTAAAAGGATTTGTATATTGTACTATGTTAAACGACTCATTGTGCACAGTGCAATGCTTTGCAAAGTTCAACATGTTACAAATGAGAATGCACACTCATCAGAACACTAACAACAAATGATAGCAGCTTAAATATAAAAGTGTTTTATGTGGTTTGACACAAAACTCACAGGTCGCACTGCGCTGCACTTTCAAAGTACTCTCCACAACAGTCTGCATGCAGACTTTTTTTCACATTTGATTGATTGGATTTGCAAGAATGATTCTCATCTAGATAACTGATATCGCTGCTGGAGCTGGGACATTTTTTAATGATCCACTTTTAATAATAAATATTCCTTGATCACCCAGTACAAAGTCAGATGCACACTAAACATCTTACATTGCTTCGACAGTAGTTTTGATGTTTGCCTGAGGCCTGTTTTGATAAAATTAGGTAGTGCATTAAGAGCAGGTGCCTCACTGTACATGCCGTGACCCCCTCTCTAACTCCTCTCCATTTCTATGATTAAACTCTCATTGATTTTTTTTTCTAATCAACTTGTTCAGGGATGCTATTACACAACTCTAGAGCAGGTGCGGCTTGGAACCAGGCATTGATGTTAGTCTGATCCTGAGTAGATCAACTGATAATGCAACAAGTTTTTAAAGTATAACCTTGTTCTATTTTCCGACAGAAATCAACAGGCATGGTAAATTAAATAGGTCAATATCAATTCATTCCAATGATAGGATGCCTGAATTTTTGGACTGGGTAACGTAGACACTGTTGGAGCTTTTGTGCTGAAGAAGAGAAACATCCTTTAAGACAGAACAGTGGACATACTGAAGATGAGTGACACAAGGTGCCATAAAAAGAAATGGTAGGAATGTGAATGCCAGTGCGCAATTCTTATTCATTTCAATTGTGCAGAATTTGAATGATCAAACACATCCTTGCTCACTCCGATGTAATAGAATCCCAGTTGACAAGCCTTTTACTATATATGTCAAGGTAAGTGTATAACTCAGTTGGATGATGGAGGAAAGACACTGAAGGAGAACAATCAGGTTGACGTTGTTAACAGTTGGAATGAGACTGAGAAGGACAAAAAAGGAGAATGCACCACAGCCATAGTCACAGAGAATGGTGCTTGTGATCATGATTAATGCCATTTGATGTTGTGATTAGGTTTGCAGCTAATTAAATTACTTTTGAAATATATTACTCCAGTTTTATAGGAAAGCGCAGCACAAATTTCACATGACAGGGTGACACAATCAATAATAAGATAAACAATCAATAAATCTTTGTGAAAACTCCCAGTTCTTCTTCATAAAATACCACAGTATCTTTTTGCCCATCTGAAAATGAAGATGGGACATTAAATCAATATATCTGTGCAGGTTACTTGATCAGAAGCATGGCTACAGTGGGAACAACACTACACAGCCTCTAAAAATGAACACGGGGCCTTTGACAGACAATTACTTCGTCCCTCTTCAATGCAATGAAGGCGGAACACCAACTTCATTCTGCTGTCCATTACTATAATTGCATTGTACAGCTAAAATTAACTGAGCTATTAAGCAGCTGCATGCCTCAACACTGGGCCCAAAATCATAAGAGATTACCATGAGTTAAAACTAGCCTGCACTACTTTAAAAAAAACACAGCTGCACCTCTGAAACAGGATGTGGCTTGAGCAGATGAGGAAAGTCCATGTGCAAGTTAGTCTGACATGGAATAAGGTGAAATAGAGACAGCAGCCCACTCTAAACTTCTCAAATGTTGCATTGCAGGCTTGATTAAACAAATGTAAAGAAGAGACGAGTGTATCAACAGGAGTGCAGGAGGCCCTTTGGATAAAAACTGATAAGGCTGTGGGACCAGATAGCCAAGGCAGTCACTGTCCGGATCAAATTCCGAGGACCTGGATGCAGTGTTATGAAAAGTGCTCAAGGTCAATTGATTCATCTCCAAATGTCATCTCCTCCCAACTGCACCCTAGCCTAATGCACTGCTTCATGCTACAGTTATCATCAATATCTATTAATCTGGACTCATGCCTAAAATTCACTGCTACATTTCACTTTCTCTCACTTTATGCTGCTGCAATTCTCACATCCACATCTTTCACTGCTTGCATACTATTCCAATCTATTTAAAAATGATAGCCACATCAACCTTTAGCATTTAGACTGACACACATGAACAGGCAAGGTATAGAGGGATTCAGTCCACATGCAGGCAGATGGGATTAGTTTAGAACGGCAACATGGTGGTTGGCACAGACATGGTAGGCCGAAGGCGTTTTCCTCTCCTGAACTGCTCTATGTTCAACTAAATAGATTGGTCCTGCAAGGGAGGGACAAGTGTGTCAATGAGTGTGGAGCAAATGAGACACAGCAATACATGATAGAATTTAATGAGTTGTGAAAAGGTATTTAAAATAACCATGGCATCATCAGAAGCAGGATTGTGATCAACAGGATTGAGAAGTAGATTCTTGCCTGCATTTTCTCTGAATAGTTTAACCAAGAACTGAAGCTGTCTCAAGTCATAATAAATACTACGACTGCTTTCAATAGTTCAGAATATAATATGTATACAGTGTGTTATCAACCATAAAGTCAAGTTGCCCTCAAACGCTAAGAGCTTAATCACTGACGCCAATAACAGGGCATTTTATGTGCAATAGTGCTCTCAAGATTTAAATGATCTTCAGATGATAATTATGACAAAATATGACTGATTCCATCTGTTAATTCAAATGTGATCTAGATCCCACCAGACCAGAACTCATCCAAGATCTAAATACTGATCCACCAATGGGACACCAAGATCCTGTTTTATTTGGACATGTTTTTGTTTAGCAAGTATCAGGGGAAGGAGAACACTGTGTTCTGTGGGTGCTCTGAAACTGTGCATTAACATCGACTTAAAAGTCAAATATTTATACAGTCAGCATTCATTCTGAGTCCAATAAGTAGACAGGGATACTTTAATAGTTCTCCATGGTACCATGCAGCACAATTAATTAACTATTCTGTTAATATTCTCACATTTCAATCAATAATTCTAAAGCTTTCCATGACTTCTGGTATTCGCTTCCTGAAAAATTATAGTGAAACAATTCTGCATACTAAGTGTAGCTACCCTCAATCAAATAGCAGTACTATTTCAATATCACAGCTATAGGGCTGGATGTAGCATTATACATGGATGCACAATATTTGCAGATATATTGTGGTGCTGCTTTTCATTCACTAGTGTTAATCAAGTTTAAATGGTTAAGAATTGGTGCTAATCCTGTCAAACTGGTGATGTGCTAGAATATTATTTTCTTTTGGTTCAACCCGTTCACAATGTTGGTACAGACATGGAGAGGTAACAGAAGTACGTTACAAGTACAAATGGAAATTGTTTGGAAATTGACAATAAATAAATGGGTAAGATTTAAGGAAAAGGAAACTCCAATGTGCATGCTCAAAGCTGTACTTGACATCTTGTTGGTCAAAGAACTCAAAGCTGACACCAAGCCCATAATCTACAGGACTGTAATGTTACCAGCTCTCCTGTATATGTCAGAGATACGGATAATGTACAGCAAACCCCGCAAAACCCTGGAGAAATATCGACAGCCATGCCTCCACAAAATCCCGTGCACTCCAATATCAGTGTACGCTCTTAGGTCAACAAAGAAGTACAGGTTATGGTCAATCACCTGCATTGACGGGCCATATTATCCACATGCATGACTCAAAACTTCCAACCAAGTTAATTACACTGAGCTTCGTCATGGCAAGTGGTTACTGGATTAACAGGGAAACTCTTCATGGAAATCCTCAAAACCACTTTAAAAAGTATGAAATATTCCCATTGATTCATTAGAATCTCTAACCAATGACCAACCAATTTGGAGAGGAAGCACTTATGAAGGAGGCAACCATTTCAACTATCTCCAACAGAACCAGATGGAGGTCAACAGTGGAATGAGCAGGCAGTAATCTGAGCAGGTGGCATGGTGGCTCAGTGGTTAGCACTGCTACCTCACAGTGCCAGGAACCCGGGTTCGATTCCACCCTTTGGCGACTGCCTGTGTGGGGTTTGCACATTCTCCCCGTTTCTGCGTGGGTTTGCTCCGGTTTCCTCCCACAGTCCAAAGATGTGCAGGCTAGGTGGATTGGCCATGCTAAATTGCCCACAGTGTTCAGAAATGTGTAGATTAGGTGGGTTATATGGGGATGGGTCTGGGTGGGATGCTCCGAGAGTTGGTGTGGACTTGTTGGGCCAAAGGGCCTGTTTCTGCACTGTAGGGATTCTAAATAAAAGTCCTACTTCACCTGTTTCAGGAAGTACTACCTGTCCTACCTGTGCAGATCCAGTATTTGATTATTGAGCCTTCTCAGGACCCATAACACTGAAATGGGAAAAAATCATCCTTGATCCCAAGGAACTACCTAAAGATAAACTGACCCCTACCATCACTGGCTATCTATGGAAACACAGCAATGTGGTGATTCTGAAAAACTATCTAACATAAATCCCCCTCTGCATTATCTTTTCCGCAAAACAAACTGTTTAATGAAAAGGTGTCATTCATGAAGTCTGGATAAAATGTGAATTTGATTAGTAAATGATGATGGATCCATTCACTTTCCTTCATACATTTACATTCCATTGGGATTTAGTGCCTCAAAGTGTCTTACAAGCTGGAAAACTGTTTGCACCATCTATGATTTAGAGCAAACTGCTGGTTCAGGTTCATTCGTTTTGTCTTTCACTTCCCCCACTCCAATTTCCCTATCCTTTTTCTGAGAGTGGTAGGTTCTGAGCCTATCGATATAAATAAGCACAATGATCATTCTGAATCCTGAATTCTGAACAATGACTATTAACAGTCTGTTATACGCTGGCATGTAGAGTCATAGAGATATATAGCGCAGAAACAAACTGATCGGTCCAACTTGTCCATGCCGACAAGGATCCTAAAAATATTTCGTCTCATTTGCCAGCATTTGGCCCATATCCCTCTAAACCCTTCCTATTCATATACCCATCCAGATGCATTTTAAATGTTGTAATCGTACCCACCTCCACCACTTCCTCTGGCAGCTCATTCCATACACGTACCACCCTTTGTGTGAAAAAGTTGCTCCTTAGATCTCTTTTAAATCTTTCCCCTTTTATCTTAAACCTATGCCCTTTAATTTTGGACTCCCCCACCCCAAAGAAAAGACTTTGTCTATTTACCCTATTCATGCCCCTCATGATTTTATAAATCTCAATAAGGTCACTCCTCAGCCTTTGATCCTCCAGGGAAAATAGCACCAGCCTATTTAGCGTCTCCCTGTAGCTCAAAACGTCCAATTCTGCCAACATCCTTGTAAATCTTTTCTGAACCTTGCCAAAATTCACATCATCCTTCCCTATAGCAGGGAGCCCAGAATTGCATGCAGTATTCCAAAAGTGGCCTTACCAATGTCCTATACAGCCACAATTTGCCCTCCCAACTGCTATACTCAGTGCATTGACCAATAAAGACAAGCATACCAAACGCCTTCTTCACTATCCTACCTACCGGTGACTCCACTTTCAAGGAAATATGAACCTACTCTCCAAGGTCTCTTCGTTCAGCAACACTCCCCAGGACCTTTCCATTAAGTGTATAAGTCCTGCACTGATTTGCCTTTCCAAAATGCTGCACCTCACATTTATCTAAATTAAACTCTATCTGCCACTCCTCAGCCCATTAAGCCCTATCCAATTAAGATCTCCTTGTATATGTGGTAACTTTCTTTGTTTGGTGTAATCTGCAAATTTACTAACCATACCTCCGATGTTCGCATCCAAATCATTTATATAAATGACGAAAAGCAGTGGACCCAGCACCAATCCTTGTGGCACGCGGCTGGTCACAGGCCTCCAGTCTAAAAAGCAACCCTCCGCCATCACCTTCTGTCTTCTACCTTTGAGCCAGTTCTGTATCCAAATGGTTACTTCTCCCTGTATTCCATGTGATCTAACCTTGCTCACCAGTCTACCATGAAGAACCTCGTCGATCACCTTACTGAAGTCCATATACATTACGTCCACTGCTCTGCCCTCATCAATTCTCCTTGTTACTTCTTCAAAAAATTCCATTGAGTTACTGAGATGATTTCCCATTCTCAATATCATGTTGACTATCCCTAATCAGTCCTTGCCTTTCCAAATACAAGTAAATCCTGTCCCTCGGGATTCCCTCCAACAACATACCCACCACTGATGTCAGGCTCATCGGTCTATAGTTCTCTGGCTTTTCCTTACTACCTTTCTTAAATAGTAGCATCATGTTAGCCAACCTCCAGTCTTCTGGCAACTCACCTGTGGCTATCAATGATACAAACCTCTCAACAAGGGGCCCAAAAATTACTTTCCTAGCTTCCCACAGAGTTCTAGGGTACACCTGATCAGGTCCTGGGGATTTATCCACCTTTATGCATACCACCTCCGCTATATGAACATTTTTCAAGATGTCACTATTTATTTCCCATGTTCTATATCTTCCATATCCTTCTCCATAGTAAATATTGATGCAAAATACTTGTTTAGTCTCTCCCCCATCTCTTATGGTTCCACATATAGGCAGCCTTGCTGATCTTTAAGGAGCCCTATTTCCTCCCTGGTTACCCTTTTGTCCTAACATATTTGTAGAATCCCTTTGGATTCTCCTATACCCTATTTGCCAAAGTGTTCTTGTGTCCCCTTTTTGTCCATCAAATGGCTTCCCATTTTTCGGCCATCCCTTTATCTGCAAACATCCACCCCCAAACAACTTTTGAAATTTCTTGCCTCATACTGTCAAAATTGGCCTTCCTCAAATTTAGAACTTTAACTTTTAGATCCAGTCTGTCCTTTTCCACGACCACTTTAAAAATACTAGAATTAGGGTCACTGGCCCCAAAGTGCTCCCCCACTGACACCTCAGTCACCTGCCCTGCCTTATTTCCCAAGTGTAGCTCAAGTTATGCACCTTCTCTAATAGGTACATCCACATACTGAATCAGAAAATTTCCTTGTACACAATTAACAAACTCCTCTCCATCCAACCCAATCTATGTCCCAGTCTATTTTTGAAATGTTAAAATCCTCTACCATAACCACTTTATTATTGAGGTTGTTGGCTTGCTCATCGAGCTGGCTAGTTATCGTGCAGACATTTCATCACCATGCTAGGTAACATCATCAGTGTGGCCTCTGATGAAGCGATGTTGTTCTACTCTGCTTGGAATTTATGTGATCTGGTCCGTTAAGTTGGGTTGTGTCATTTCTGGTTCTTTTTTGTATGGGTTTGTATACGGGGTCTAATTCCACACATTTGTTGATTACATTACAGATTGAAAACCAGGCCTCTAGGAATTCCTGTGATTGTCTATGGTTGGCTTGAGCTAGGAATGGTCACGTTGACCCAGTTAAATCAATGGCCTTTGTTGTCCGAGTATCATATCACAATCGATCGCTTGGAACCTGACATACCCCTCGTTACATTAGAGCCAGTCTCGGTACAAGAAACCTGGCTGTCAGCGTTACATTCCCCTGAGAGTCCATCACCCCCTATATTTTCCAAAACAGCATATCTTTTTGAGACAAGGACAGCCACAGGAGACTCCTGCATGACCTGCTTCCCTCTCCTACCTTTCCTGGAGGTAACCCATCTACCTGACTGTATCTTCGGTTGACCTCTCTTCCTGCAACTTCTATCCATCACATCCCATGGCTCCTGTAAATTCCTCATTGCCTCTAACTGCCCCTCCAAGTGATCTGACAGGATTACCAACCATACTTCCCATAGACATAATTATCAATAATATGGAAACTCTCCCAACTCTCCTACATATTACATTCACAGTCATCACAGTTGTGCCAAATCCCTGCTTTACAAGCATTCACGTCTTAAAGGATCAGAATCAGGAATAGAAACTTATCATCAATCTAAAAATGTTAACTGTTTCTGTCTCTGCAAATGCAGCCTGACTTGCTGAGCGTTTCTAGCATTTCCTGCTTTTAATTTAGATTTCCAGTATCTGCAGCATTTTATCACTCGAGGATCCTCATCTTTTTGTTTCTCTCCTGAACTCTAATTTAGAATTTTGCACTCACATCACTGACCCAGATAAGAGTTTAACTTGGGAACAAAACCAGAAGTAGCTGGAAAAGCTCAGCAGGTCTGGCAGCATCTGTGAAGAAAAAATCAGAGTTAACGTTTTGGGTCCGGTAACCCTGCCTCAGAACTTCAGCTTTTGTTCCTGATTTACAGCATCCGCAGTCCTTTCGGTTTTGAAGGGTTTAACTTGAATTGACAATGTGCATCATGTTTACATGTACTTCAGTCAAAAAAAACAATGTGTGGTCAGATGGATGCAACACAATCAGACCAAATTGTTTTGTTGCAAATAAATTTGGCCTGTTTAATGTTAAGCATTTGAAAAATATCACACAGTTTCCTATTGGCCTGAAAGTTGTACTCCATAATAGACTGATCATTAGAAAGTCATGTAATCCAGTCAGAATTATTTATTTTTGTGCATTAACGGATCTACAACAGATCCCAAAACTCACAATTCAAAAATAAAACTCATCATAATCAATGTTTTCATTAAGTAGATACAATATGAAGCTCTATAATTACTGTGCCTGAAAGTTACAGAAATCTCCTCTCAATACAGGTTATCCCAGCATTACATTTCAATCACTTTCCATTTAACACAAGTTTTATTTCAATGAAACATAGTTCTCAGGTAATGACTTAAAACGTATTGATCTTGCTGCTACGTGTCATGCTAAAGAACAGTTACAGTCTGTTCTCACACAGGCAATTCCCAAAATGGTAAGTTGTTGGTCTGTGTTATCACAGCAGAGGCATAAACAGAAAGCAGACACTAGACTAACCGATTTAGAAGTTAATCTGGCACTATCATTCCTTCAAATGTATTCCTATCTGTTCTTCAAATGGGTGAGCAACCAGAGGCTGTATTTTTCCTTGAAATCAAGAGGGAAGATTTCCCTTGAGCCAGCTAACCATTGGCTAAAAATGCTTCAGTTTTCATTTTACCAGATTTGGATTGAAGAATTTTTTGAAGTTTAAAGGCTTTGAGAAAATTTATCAATTGAATTTTGGAAACAAAGTGTGAGGATAAATTCTCCTATGCATTCTATTCCGCGCAAAACAAAAGTGTTTGATGAAAAGGAGTCATTCACGAAATTTGGATAAAATCTAAGTTTGATGAGTAAATGCTGATGGATCCATTCACAACCACACTTCTGTATGTGGATGACTGTCAGCATGCTCGCTTGTGAAAGGAACTCTGTTTGATCAAATGAAAGCAGTGATGGTATTTGGTTAAATTCTAATGAAGCATGTAAAAGATATCAAGCTTCATCAGTGCTTGACTATGCACACGTTTATTTTCATGACCCAGGATGCTGACTTTTGCAAGACTTCTGCATCTGATTAAAACTTGTCAGGCGGGAAAAATTTGGACTGGCCACAGATTTTGGCACCACATCCAATCATGCCTCCCTTCAAAGTCTATGGACAATAAAATCAGGTATCTCATCCCAACAATTTCACACCAGTTCAAATGCCTTTCATACCTTTTGAAAGTAGTGAACATTTGATTAAATGGGGAGAATGACTGATAAAAGGGCTGTTCCATTTTCAGTTAATTCAGACCCACCTTATCACCAGAAACAAATTTCGGTCACCCTTGAATGCTTTAATGCAATTTGATTCAATGCTCTTTTATTCCAAGCACATATTATCCTGCATTTAAAATAACAGATTTTTTAACCTTTCTTCACTGAGTTTTGTCCTGACTAGTTTTAATCATCTCTTCATAATTTAAAAAATTTCTACTTGTGTTACCTTGAAGTGTCTTCTTTTCTGTTAAATCAAGGCTAATTTATTTCAGATTTCCTCATAACTGGGATTCCTGAAACCTTTGCTATCTTTGTTCCCTTCCCCTCAAGGACAATATTATTCTTCTTTTGCTGTTGAATACAACACTCTAGACAGGCTCTGCCACGAATTGTAATTGTATCTTCTTCTGATTTCCATTCTGCCCCTATCACTATTACATTCTATCCCTTTGCGTAGTTTGACTGAATTGTGATGAATCATTTGAAATTTATTGCATTGACTTATGAATGTTCAAAAGTGATCACATTAAAGTTAAAGGATTTGTAATATTTACGTTAAAATGATGCATGCATAATATTAAAATATATACTTGACTTGAGCTGCTGCCTTATTGTTTTGTAGGATGAATAGGTAGGATATCTGCTCGAGACCTGTGTTTCCCAAATGTTAAATGGAGGAGACTGAAAGATAATTTTATTCATGTAATGAGTTGTTATGATTTAGAGTGAATAGCCTTCATGGATGGTGGAAGCAGATTGAATCTCAAAAAGGAACAGAATAAATATATGAAAAAGCAACTTCTTCAGGACTATATGGAAAGACTGCAGTAGTGTGGGTCAGCAACTGCAATGCTCTGAATGGCCTCCTTCTGTGTCACAAGGTTTTATGACTCTAACACACAGTGACTGGCTATGGTATCTGATTAGAATCTTTCTTTGTGAGGATATGCACATTGAGTTAACTGATCAGCCTCATCAGTGATATTCTTGTAGATCACCAAATTATCTGCTATGATTCTTGTATCTGGGACAGTACGGAAAGGTCAGTTGGTAAGCCACATAATGTTAACACCAGAAATTCAAGGTGAAATGTGAATAAACACAATACTCTAAGTTAGTTGACAAGAACAAAAATTTTAATCTGTTAATTTTTGCTTAGTGACTATCACTTTAAACAATTACAATACCCAAGTCTAAAACACAGCTGCAGCTAGAACCTTGTTAAGATATCTTAAAACATTGCAAATGTTTCAAATCTCACTTGGATGTCTCTAAAGCTTGAGAGAGGAGCCAAGCTACTTTTGAACAATCACATCTTGTCTGATTTGTTCAAGTAAGTGTGTGACAACCAAATATTTTTGAATGGTGTTGACAGCTGATATCAAGATTAGTGAATGCTTTCTTAAAGGCAAAGAAAGATGGAACATAACTATGACGGTGAACTAAAATTCAAAAGCTAGACTAAGAAATAAAAGTCAAAGAAATGGTTAGTGATTCAGTTAATTGGGTAATTTTCAAACAGTTCCATCAAAAAAATAGATTAGTTGCATATTTATTTTCCTTTTACTTCACCTCAACCACCGTTGCTCTTGGTAAAAATTGATCCAAAAGCACTTTTTGTACATTTAACTTGTTCAAGGTTTTTAGTATCAATATAGAGAAAGTTAAGTTGGCTCAATTTACTGAAAGTGCTGAATTTTACGTTGCAATATAAATAAACGCAAGACAGTAATACTGCTTCTTTATTTTATTCTCTAAATTGCCTTGATTGTTTTTTAGAATCCTGTTAAAATCCTGTCATTTACCATGAATCATGGACCACCTGCTGGTAGAACTTACGATGGAAATCCATTGAATGCAACATAAATTAATGTCCAAAATAAAGAAAAAGTGCAATCCAGCATTTCCATTTGTGGCACTTTTTTTTTAAACTGGATTAAAGAAAATGGTAGAAAAATGTCATGCTGCAATGTTTATTTATAAATGTTATCTCAAATCAATAAATTTAACACTTTGTTGAGTTAAACTACAAAAATGTAAAGTGCTAATAGGATTACAAGTTGGCACTATGATCATTACAAATATCTTAGCAGCAAACCAACGCAGTGAAATTATTATTTCAAAGTGTAGCGAAGAAATGCCTGGATCTGAGGATGCAGGATGATGCAGAAAATTAGCAGAAAACTGTAACAACTAACAGAGCCTTCTATTAAATAAATTTGTTTTGACACCATCATATGATTTGGCACCATCATATAATTTATAATGTATAACTATGGCAAAGGGAAGTGATTGACACTACAGGAATTAGTAGGGTAACCCCATTATTTGCCAAGGTTCAACTTATAACTGCTGCAGCATTCACATACGATTTTCATACCTGCAAAAATACAAGCAAGTCATTTGAGTTTTATAGAACAGATAACTTTTCCCCAAATGATACGAACCTTCTTTAAAGACATGCAGTCTCTTTACCACACGAATGTTTTTCTTCAGTAATCCTCCAGCCCAAAGATATTCTGCAAAATGTTGGCCTGTGTGTTGATTGATATTTACCAGAGTGAGATATATAATGACTACACTATCAGTGTGTAAACCCAGCCTTTGCTCAAAGTACTTGTCACAGAAATGCCTTTTTAATATGATCATCAGTCACATTTTGAATTCACAATTTTGAATATTCACAGCAGTCAAAAAAAGAAAACAATAATTTCCAAGTTCTAACATCTAGAAAACTATAAGAAGTGTGATTTTGGTAAACATAATTTTACTGTAGCCAGTTTCTTAGGTTCGCGCAATGATTCCCATTTGTATGATTCTGCCTTAAAAAATCTTAAGCCTTTGATATGGGCCATTTCACCCTGTGAGGCCTGTAGTCCATTAAAAGGTCATTAATCTGGCATTTGACCCATTGAAAGCCTTGGCAGACTGCTTCAAAGCAAGAGTGGGTTTTGGCACCTGAAACAAATGGCATTCAACTGAAACTTCAAATTGTTTATAGATTAGCAGCAGTGTCCAAAATACAATGATTCATATGTCTTTAAAAATTTGCCCTACATATGTCCATATATTTTGTGAGCTTGACTTCAAACAAGTTGAAACAACTGAAAAGCTATTGCAGTATCTCTGACAATTCCACTTAATGTAAGGTTATTTATAGCAAAAGAAAAGTTCAAAACCTTACGTCTTGGGAAAATAAGCACCTTTGGCCCATGGCCTGGGAGTCTACAAGCATCAGCTATTATGTGGACTCATCCACAGGCTTCCTCAACTATTTCTAACAGAGAATGTAGAAAAAGTGTCTCCTCACTGCTCAGTCTGGCTCTTAACCATTTTCTCATAGCACAAGGGAAATGCCAACGTGGCACAGCCCTGATTTGGAAACACCACATAAGTTAAGAGGCGATTAAGTCAGCCACTGTGTTATGGCTTCTACGGTAGCTTGCTGTTCTTTGCTGGGTCCAATTCAAGAATGTCCGCTTAGTTACAAAAATAAAACACATGGTGTGGGTTTCAGTGTAGGTATTTATTCAAAATTAAAATTCTTAATTTATGTAAGTGCTACACTGACATTTCAAAGATAATAGAATGTTTACAGCTCAGCAAATCATTTAGAATTTTTATATTATCTGTATTAAATAAATGCTCAACACAATGAAGTAAATAATCTTTTTGACCTCCATTAGTATTAAACAATTCACGCCAATTAGAAATTAGCATCTTTATTTCACTTTCTCAAAACCGTGGAACTCTTTAGATCCCTCAATCTTTCTGTCTTCATAAAATTGTAAACTAAAGAATATCAAACTTGTTTTACCTTTCCAATCATCTCACAAGCTACAGCATTTTAGCTCCATATTTGATGTCTTTTAATCACCACTTCCTGGTTTACCTCATGTGCTCATTTACAGCTAAACATTTGTGACATAACATCATTTCAAAGCAGAAGAATTTGGACTACATCTATTTTCAGGAGGCAGGCAGACAGTGCCGTTGGCTATTAGCTGTGTTGCCTGTGATGGTTTCTTCAATTGGATCAAGAAAGAATGTTGCCTGGGTTACACAGTTATCCTGCTACCTTACCAGTATGAACTGGGTGGCAGTTACCATCATCTGCACTGGAACGGATAGGTTTTGGCTTGTAATGAGCCTCAGGCTTCACTGACACAAAGCAACAAGCTACAGATGTCTACCTGACATCCTCTGGCCACTTGCCAGTGAAACAAATATCAGGAGGGAAGCGCTTGGAATTGTGTGTGTGTGTGCGCGCATGTGTGTTATAAAGGTGGCATTAAACAGGTGTTTTTCCATTTGCACAGCATAATACTTGTTTCAGATGCAGTCTGTGGATACTTTATCTGCCATTACCAATATGACAAGTGGTGCACATCCAGCAATTAACGAACATGCAACCCTTCTCTGCACCGCTATCCTATCATATGGATAATTAAATACCTGATTTGTACCCGAGAAATGGGTGCAGCCTTCTTGAATTTCAAGGTCTACTTCTTTTAACAATGTCTGCTTTCTTACTATATTGAGCTCAATGGATTAACTTTTGGAAAGCCAATAAAAGTTAACCAAGCTTTTAAAAGTAAGATATCTTGATACATTGGCTTCTCTGATGACATTGTTTATTATAACATTTTCTGTAAATAAGACTGCCTCACTGCCTTTTGGTCAATTATATCCAGTGCTTTTAAATTGGAACTATATCAATACAAATAAGGATGTCAATATGCATGTTGCCTGACAAAGATGACAACAGACAATTTAAGGAATGCAAGAATATGAGAATACACAAAATTACAAAGGCCAATTTTCTCAACAAGTCCAATCTTTGTGTAAATCTTGTGTACATTTCTCTATTTCCTATCCTGAATCTAATTCTACTCTCAAGTGTAGGTCTAGATACATATTCGTGACATCGAAAAATAATCATGCAGAAGATCTATCTTCCCCAGCTTGCTGACCTCCATTGGTGACATCTCTTCAATACTGACAGGAAACAACACACACCTTTAACTAAATTCAAACGATAATTAACAAGCTCTTCTTTCTTTAAAAGGAAGTCCATTGATAGAGCAGCATATGCTTTTCCAGGAGTTTGCCCCAGAATTCCAGTATTAAAAAAAAACACAGGCATGTAATACTTGAAAACAAATCACACAAGGAATAAGAACACTCTTCAAAAATTGCACAACGAAACAAGCTCCCCCTAGGTTTCGTCCAGATTTGCTCATATGGTTTTCTTTATGTGTTATTTTTGTTGGCAGCTTATGATAGTTACTATGATTTAGATTATTTGGTAAACTACGAGCCAATGCGCCTCTCAGATCGATCTGACTTCTACACAACAGAAGTCCTTTGCACCCATGTTGCTCTTCATTGAATGCATTTGGATTCCATCCAACTGCTACATCTTTAGGTCCACAAACTATGATTGTTGTGGGATCAGGCTGGTGGCAGGCTTGATGCAACCTTGGGACTAATCCAAAGGAAAAGGCATCTTGTGATTTGAAATTCTCTTCGCCCTTTTCTTTTCCTGAAATAACCAATGGAAGAATTCCAAACAGACGATACACACATTTTTAAACAAGATCAGTCCCACGCATTCCTACTTGTGAGCTGCAGCGTGGCTGCATTAGTAAACAATGCAAAAATATATATTCAGTAGCATTGATATAGTTAGGGTAAGAAATTACTCAAATCTGTTTTTCAAAATCTAATTATGTATGGAAAACACGAAACCTTACTTGAACAGAGACGCTGCAGTCCTTGACTTGAAATAATCTTATCAGGAATTTAAAAAGGGTAGACAAGATTCAACAACAATAGGTGGAATTTTACACTCCATGTTGAGTCAGCTGGAAGGCTGCGGGGGTGGGTGAAATTGGGTGACATAATGCATTACATCTGCTGGTATTTTATCAGTGGTGGTTAAGGCCATGATATCTGCCAAGGACATGAGGCCAACTCAAGCAACCTTACAGGGAGTCTGTCCCACCCCTGCAACATATAGTACTACCTGCCCTACATGATCTCTCACCTCCCACTCCATCCACCCTCAGCCCAACCTTCCTCTCACTCATCCTACCTCATAGCTCAGCCCCTGAAGAAATTCCCTAACTCAGCTTATTATTCAGTTCCAGCATTAGCTGTGGGAACCACAACAATGGCCACAATTGCATGTGGCATGGCTAGGAACTAGAGAGTTGGCGACCATCTGAAAGGTCAGCAGGTCTAGGAATGGTAACTTTCTCCCATATGCACATAGAAACTCTGCCCTGGGGACATACAAAGTAGGTTTCGTATCCACTGAACCATTCAATGAAGCTATGGCTTCTGCCTCAATACCGTTTGCCTGCACTATCCCTGTATTCCTTGCAGAAATCCAATCTATCTCAGTCCTGAACATACTGAATGACTGAGCCTCTACTGGGCCACAGAATTCCAATCATCTCAGTAAAGAAATTGCCCCTCAGTCCTAAACAGCTTGTCCCTCATTCTGAGACAGTGTCCTCTGTTGAAATTCCCCAGCCATGGGGAAACATTCTTCTTGCATCCACCCTGTCAATACATTTAAGAACATTACAAGTTTGACTAGATCACCTCTCATTCTTCCAAATTCCAGAGATCACAAGCCCAATCTATTTAATTTTTCCTCACTGAATACTTCCATCATCCCGGGAATTAGTAGGTACTCCCTCTACGGTAAATACCTTTCCTTAGGTAAGGAAACCAAAACAGAACTCAGTTCGCCTCACCAAAGGCTCCATGTAATTGCAGAAGAACATCCTTCCTCCTATGTTCAAATTCCCTTGTAATACTTCCTCAACTGTTTTGCTCTACCTGCAAATTAACTTCCAGTGACTTCTGAACAAGAACAGCCAAGTCATAGAATTCCTACAATGCAGAAAGGTGCATTTGGTCCATTGAGTCTGCACCAACCCGCTGAACAGCATCCCACCTTATCCTCATAACCCACATGGAGTTTTTACCACAGCCAATCCACCTAATTTGCACATCTTTGGACTATGGGAGGAAACCAGATCCCCTGGCAAAAACCCACACAGTCAGGGGGACAACAGACAAACTCCATACAGACAGCTGCCAAAGGCTGGAATCGAACCCGGGTCCCTGGCGCTGTGAGGCAGCAATTCTAACCACCATGCTGCCTTGCCACTCTCTTTTTTGAAGTTCAACATTTCCCAGCCTTCTGAGGCCATGGACAACATGGACTTCGGCAAGAAATTTAGCCGAATCCCCCGAGAAGTCAAGGGAGGCCTTTCTCAATGTCAAGAGCAACAAATCACTTTTCCTGTCTAAGTTCTGAACATCTTAACGGGAGTCTCGCTAGCGAAAAGCGAAGGGCTTATCAACAGGGATTATCAGGTATTTTCATACTATCTCCGGGCTTTGAGCAAAGGGAACGCCTTCATGGGGCATTTGCACCAATAGCGTACTTGTACAGTGCAAGTTGAAATCATTTGCAATTATATCATCACACACGTGAAATACATGTAGTGTACATGTACGTGGGTTGCAAATGCTAGTCAAAAGTAATCTTGACCATGTCACTGACCCTTGCAAATTCAAGACAGGCATCTCTGTGAAACAGAAGTAATCACCAACAACCTTCAAAAGAGGCACCTGTGGGCCAAAATGTACACAGCTAATTGAAGACCATCTGGGGTCTACAGGGGCATGAACTAATTCTCTCTCAATCTGAACTGTAAGTACACTGCAAGATTCTCTTATATATAATGACACCGCTGAGGGAGACATGGGGCTGGAAGGAGAAGGGGTCAGTACTCATTCAGCACTTAATCTCTCCATCAATCTCTTTACCGCATGACTAATGGTGCACTCGTCTGAATAAGGTCCAATGTCAAAGTGCCAAGGTGAGTCATTCCATGGCCCTCCTTGTCTGACAGCCCATTACTCATTGTGTGGAGGAGTATATAAAGCCATTTGCATGTGATGCGAATGCTGACTGCTGAGATTGATAAGGAACCTGTTCTATTTCTTCTGCAGGATCCAGCTACAGAAAGAGTTATCATCACTGTTGCTGAGGTGTAACAAAGGCACAAGGAGAAGGAAGAGGAACAGATGTACTAGTGGATGCCAAACAGCCTTAGACCTGAAAAGGTCACAGCTGAAGGGCACCTCAGAGTGCATAAGAGGTACAGGGGAGCCACTGTCGATCGTCATCTATGTCAATTCCTTCAGATGAGTGAGGCAGTGTCAACACAGAATTAGGATGTCCCAGGATGCTTTCAGTGAACTATCCAACTGCTGAAGCAGGACCTGCTACCTGAAATAATGGTGGCCATCAAGGTGATAGCTGCCTTGAACTTTTACATGACTGGCTCCTTCCAAGGAGCCACTGGTGATCTATGTGGGATATCTCAGGGTCCACCCACAAATGCATTAAGACTGTGACCGATGTCATTTATGCCAAATCACTCCACCTCGTCTTGTTTCCCATGGTGAACTCTGTAGAGCAGTCGACACAGTAGCATTCGGCAAAATAACTGAGTTCCCCCAGGTGAGGCAGAGAGCAGATACAATGCAGCCTATTCTTTGACCAAAGTGAGGTTCCAGTGCTTGAACCAGTCTGACAGGACCTTGCAGTAGAGTCCAGACAGAGTATTCCGTATTGTCCTAGCATGGTGTGCTCTGCATTGAACAGACAATGAAGGGATATGATGGATGCTGTTGAATTAGGAGAGTGGAAGCAGTGTGCTGAGGAGGGAGATGAGGACATTTAGAGGGAGGATTATCTTTTGACACATAACAGCCCAGCTGCATTGGGTGCTACAAACCAGACAGGACTTAACTGACATCTGGTTTCAGTAGATGAGATCTGGGTACAGTGACCGTTCATTGAATGTAAAACTGTTGGTGCTTGACATGTCGGCAGTTCATTGGTATTTCAAGAGCAAACAAAGCTTCTATTTGTTAGATTTCTGTTTGCTGTTGGTGTGTGTAAATAAAAGTAAGCATATGAGACAACTAAAGGCTTCTCTGTTTGTCATGGACCCAAATTGAACAATGATAAAATACAGAGCTACAGGGGGTATTGGAGAAAGAACAGCAGTGATATTGAGAGGGATGTAAAATGGAATGACTTAAAGGACAGGTAAGATATGTGGCCTGGTGCTTACCAGTGATAAGTGTAGGAATTTGCATTGTACATACAAGCAAGTGTCAGCTATGCCATAAAAATGTTGGTTTGTGGTTGCTGTACCATTACATTGACAGTGAAGGCCAACTCTAGATTGCCAATGCTTCCAAATCACTAATGCAAATTGTGAACTGCTGGAGCTCAAACACTGACCCTGCACCACTCCACTAGTCACAGGCAGGCATCTGAAAAAAGCACCACTTATTTCTACTCTCTGTTATAAGGAACCATGTATTTTTCCTCTTGGACAATGAACTAGAAAGTGGAAGTCAAACAGTAAAAAATACCAGGAAAATTTTGTAACTTGAAACTCAAGTAGAAATCTGTGGTGTAAATTTTAAGCTTTAGCGCAGTGTGGTCATTGCATTACGGAATTTCATTGCACCTGGAGTCTTTGAATAAAGGACAAACTGCCTCATGAGATTGGTTCAGTAACAGTTTGTATACAGATCTGTAAATGCAGTGCAGACAGGGACATCCACAGCCAGCAAATAAAACAAAATCTCTCTCTCTCCCTTCTTTCTCTGTGGGTGAAATTACAGGAAACCCAAAGAACTAATGAAAGAATTCCAATTCAATAAAAGACTCAAGTCCACCCATCTGATCAGCTTTCAAATAAAAGAATGATCATCGATCTGCAGACAACATCATGTAATGTATATCAAATGAACAGAACTATGCGAAATAACTCTCCTTATTGTAGGCTGGACTTTTGATCTCCAAAGTTTGTTTCTTTGTCCATATTTTTCCACTCATAATATTTGTGTCAACCCATCTGTTTTTTGTCTGTCTTCTTCATGAATAAATGTCAGTGCACTTGGGGGTTTTAAAAGTGGTATAGTTTAAGTTGCATCACAGTAAATTAATAATTCATTTTTTGCCATTTGTTAAAGAATACTTTTGTTTATAATAAATAGTTAAATTCCCTTAATGTCAAAACTTGGTTTGAATTACTTATCTCCCAAATAGCAGTCCATCAGGCAAATCAATCATCTTGTTTAATTGGGTATTTATACACTTGTGATGGTGTGTAGAATACTGGAGCTCGATTATTGAGCCCAATTAAGTTGTAACAGTTTTTTTGCCACTAACCAGTTCTCAATCCATCTGGAGTATTCCCTCTAATTTGTTTTCCAACCTCATGTGACTAAAGCCTTCTAAAAATATAACCATACCACACTCACTGGTTCTCCCTTTTCCAATCTGCTGGGTACATGTGCAAAAATATTCAACAGGCTTGTCAAAAATGATCTCCCTTTTATAAATCTGTTCGACCATTACTTTCTAAGTCCTTTTACGGTATCCTTTATTATAGCTTCTAGAATTTTCATTATGATTGATGTAAGGTTTTTGGTTTACTGTGCATTGCTTTCTCTGTCCACCCTTTGTTAAATAGTGTGGTTACATTTACCACTTTAAACCTGCTTAGACTTTCCCCGAGTCTACAGAGGTTAGACAGGTGACCACCAGTATATCTACTATCTTTACAGCCACATCTTTCAATATTCTGGGAGGTCAGTCAAAAGTCTCAGGGGATTAATCTGCCTAAGGTTCAATTAATTTCCCTGGTATTACTTTTTTAATTAACATTAATATCTTGGAAGTTTCTCATTTACAGTAGTCCCTATATTCTCCAATATTTCCAGCAGGTTTTTAGAAATTTCTTCTCTGAAGAGAAACATGAAGGACAAAAAGGTCCTGAAAGACATGGGTCATGGATAGAAAGTTGAAAATAAAACACAAGATGGCCAGGAAGGAAATTTGCGACATTGAGGGCAAAAGGGTTCCATTTTTTCAACCAAGTGTTTAAGGATGAAATGAGATTCTTGCTGGTGAGCAGCAAGATGCCTGTTCGAATGCATCTGCATCCTCAGTATTAGTTAATCTTGCCTCATTAATATGCAGTTTTCCATTTCCCCAACTACTGCATAGAAACCAGGCAATAACAATTTCTTACATGAAAGGCACAGCAGGTACCTTGCAACTCAAGCTCGCTGATTGCTCCTCCAGACACTGGCACCAACATTTCATAGGATGAGGCCAGTGTGCATTGCCCATTCTTAAATGCCTCTGAGAAGATGGTGGTAAACTGCCTTTTTGAAGAGTTGCCGTCTGCGCCATGTAAGTATTCCCATAGTTCACTTAGGGAGGGAGTTCTAAGATTGTGCCTCAGCTGTTGTGAAGAAACAGCAACATATTTCCAAACAAGGACTGTATGTGAATTGGAGGGGAAAGTGCAGGAGTTGGTGTTCCTATCATACATAGCAGTGCATACCGATATAAATTTATGTTCAAATGAGTTTGCTTATGGAAACTGAAACAAAGGTTTGACTATGCATTGGACAAAATAAGCAGTAAAGTGTGGTGGATCTTTGAGAGAAAAAGGACTAATTTGGCCTAATTGTGCATTTTTGTTCAGAAATGCTTATGCATGGTACAGTAAATTGCAACCGGCTATTTGTCCAATAGGTTATACCAGAGTGTTTCATTGTCCCACAGCCATTTTAACCTTCAAACTGCATTCCATAAGATGCACTATCTACATGGACCAATGCACAATGCAACAGCAGTATTAAGTCAAAGTCACTGAGGGACAAGCTTTTACAAAAAGCCAGCACAGTAATACATAACTTTCTTGCCACCACAATTATGACAGCAATAAATGGTTTGTATGAAAGCACTTGCATTTAATATTTGCTTTTCACAGGTAAAATATTATTTTTCTTTAGAAGTTGCACTTTTAATAGAATGTTCAAAATGGAGGGGAGGATGTAAATCTGTGTAGTGATATACATTTTAGCCATGTATACAAGAACAAAAGTTTTGCTTGGACAGGCACATGTTATGTCTACAATAACGTCTTTGGCAGTTCAATGATGTGTACTATTAAACAAGACATCTTTATGTGTACCAGTGTAAGTTATTAAATAGTTCATGGTTCTACAATGCTGTATTTGCTGCTTTTGGTTTTTTTGAAGTCTCATGTTGGAAAACTAAACACTGCTGTCATCTAATGTAATGTCTGCTTTGGACCTTAAACTACAAATGTTTGATATCTCCACACCCTGCCTTTATCTTATATCATTGGTATATGAAACAATCAATGAAGCTATGAAAAAATGACAAATCCAATATGTGAAGTAACAAACTTGTTTTAATTATTATGTTCTTTTGCAAGAGTAAATGAGTGTAGCATGTGATCTTTTGCTATTATAGTTTTACACGCTTTCCCCAATTTTGGGTGGAATTTAACATACATAACCAGGTATCTCATCTGCTAGCCAGACAGCCAGCAAGTGACCTGCATTCCTCTTTATGGGAAGGCCCAAATCTGGTGGGAGTGACAATTCTTCCTAGGGATCAAGGACACCTAGAATGGAAGTCCTGGCCCCTCTTCATTGTTCAGCAGTGTAACTGAGGAGATGGTGGCTGTTACTAGCAATTCACCCACTTGAGGCCCAGGATCATTGAGGGATACAGGCCAGGGACATGTCAGTGAAGATGGAAAGGGGATCGCAGAGTGGGTGCATGGGTGCAAGGAATGAGAGGGCTCTGCACCAAGAGTCTTTCAGCTAGCAATCTCTTCCTGATACTGGGTACCTCAATCAGGCACAGATTCAAAAATCCCCTGCAAAGCCTGCATTGGGATCCCCACTTGGTAATTACGCTGTCTACCCTCTTGCGGCATACATACCCACCAGTGGCTATGGAAGGAGACCCTTAAATGCATTAGTGGTCCATTAAAAGGGCTCAGTTGAAAACTGAAGAATAAAAAGAATTTTACCTTTATTCTGGGTAAGTTGCTGTCAAAGGATCTATAATCATAGTAAGGTCAGATCAGACGGAACTGGAGCTCAAGTCTATGGTGCTCCAAGTAATTTGACTTCTTTTACTTTCTCAGTGCATAGTTATGTTCGATAAAGCTCATCACGAGAGTGCAGATCTCACATTACTCCACTGGCACCAAACATGCCACAGAGGAGGACATTAAATTCCACTCTCAGTCATACAATCACAATTGTTGGGGGGAGGGGTAAATACAGCAAGGCGAGTTTACATCATAATAGAAAAAGAAAAATAAGGACAGAATGTATCATTGTAAAATAGGTTCTTAATTCTTCACATGCTCTGATCCAGTAGTCTCAGTCTCTTACATGGATTTACTTGGAAACTATGCTTGGTCTTGGCTCCGCTATTGCAATACATCTATTAGGACTTTATCTATTTCATGCATAGGATATTCCTGCTTGAATCTAGACGTGTGAAACCATACATTGCTATTCATTATTAAGTCTTATCTCTACATTCAGTCAGTCATCACTTCTCATTGTGCAACAGTGACCAGCTGGTTCTACTGTTTTTCAGCCAGGACCACGGAACAAAGTGCCAAAGTCAGTATTTAAAAGCAGTAACTACTTTTGCACAAATGCCATGGATTCTAGTTCTACTCTGGAACTTAAATGTAGAATCTTGGAAGACACCCTCATATGAGTAAATGCGACTTTACTGGAGATGTGATCTTTTAGCGAATTACTGAATTCAGGCTTTCCAGTTAGACTGAGTCATATTACTTTCTCAATCAACAGCACCACAATAGATTAATTAGGCATTTATGAAACCTTGCTATGCATATTATAGCTTTAACATTTTTCTAAATAACACTGACTATGTTTTAAAAGTGATTAATTGGCTGTAAAGCGCATTGGGACATCCATGGGCTATGGAAGGCATCATATAGGTTTGTAGCTTCTTTTGCAGTGGAGCCTGAAATGTCTATAACTGGTGACAGCTGAGTACCTCTCTTAGTGTGGAGACACAAAGGGCTAAACACATGCGGGATCGGCAACACAATGACAACAACACAGCTACCATTTATTTCTGGTTTTGGTTTTTTTTAGCAGGGGATATTGCAGCATATTGAAAGAACTGTCTAGATCTTTCTAGAAAGCTTTGTGTTTTCAGGCACTACCAACTGTGTAAGTGAAAAGTCCAGATAGCAGTTTTTATCCATTGCTTAATTTATTGAGCTAAGCACTGGCAACACCTCTCCACAAGTGGATACGATTGGCCTCACTGCCCCTAGAAAAGGATGCAGAAAAATAACAGATAGTGTTCAAAAACAGAAGTTGCTGGAAAAGATCAGCAGGTCTGGCAGCATCTGTGAAGAAAAAATCAGAGTTAACATTTC
>JAHRHZ010000274.1:20725936-20740475 GCA_024137785.1 Ginglymostoma cirratum
TTCTGAAGAAGGATCTAGGCCCAAAACGTCAACCTTCCTGCTCCTCTGATGCTGCTTGGCCTGCTGTGTTCATCCAGCTCTACACCTTGTTATCTCAGATTCTCCAGCATCTGCAGTTCCTACTATCTCTGAAACATCTGCCCACTCGTCACTTTGTTCTTCATGAAGCCACACTGGCTCCTGTTGCCCAATCTCAAACTAAAATTCTCAACATGTTTTGTTGCTTTCAGAGATCCTCCCTTTCTAACTCTGAATGTCAGCAGCCCCAGAACCTCCCTTCTGCCAGTGGGGTGACATCGGGGTAGTGTTACAGGACGACCAATGCAGAATCCCAGGTTAATATTCCGGGAACATGTGTTTGAACTCCATTTGGCAGATGGTGAATTTTGAATTTTATTTAAAAGTCTGGAAAAAAAGACAGTCTAATGGTGAGTATGTAATTACTGTCAAATATCATAAATTAAAAAAAAAACTGGTTCACTCATAATTTTTAAGGAGTAAATCTGCCAACCTTACATGGTCTGACCTATCTGCAGATCCATAGCAAAGTGGCTGACTCTTAACTACCTCTGGACAATTAGGGATGAGCAAGAAATGCTTGCCTCAGCAGCGATGCACCCATGATTGAAAAAATCTTTCCACTGTTCTGACTCTGGTCACATATGCATTCCTCCTGTAACTGCCTCTTTGATAATGCTTTTGGTCACCTAACCTGATATCTCTATCCTAGGTTCAACATCCAGTTATTTTCTATTCTATAAAACAACTTGAGATTTTTTTTTCTTTCCATTATAGTGCGTTTGTTGCTTTTGTTCAATCTGTTTTGAGGTCTACAGTTTTTCTTATCAAGTCACACACATGCTCTTTGTGTCCTTCCATCCTCTTGCCAAAACCATTTCTTTCTCAATGCTTGGCATTGTTTCCTTCAGAGAAAACTTATTTTCTTGCGAACTCCATTCAATCAGAAGGTACAGAAGGTCTTCAATGATCACAATCTCTACACCATACATTTGAATGTACACACGTTGGACCCCGACAGTCTTTAATTCTAGGCCTATAGTAGTGCGAATGCCTTTGATAAATTTCTCAGTCTATGGGTATTATTTAACACCCACCCCTGTGGTGAGGCTAGTAGCTGGGAGGAGGGGGACAACATGTTTGTTTATGGGCTCATAGCGGCCCTCATGGACCTGGCATCGGGAAGAAGGAGGCAGTCTGCTGAGAACCAGCCCACACCCGTGCTGTCAAACATTTTCCCCATGCTACACCCCTGACACCCTTCCCACATCATTCGCCTGTGCCTTGGTCTATGGAAATCTTACGATTTATGTGTAAAAATACAGCAGCCACCAATCCCGATAAGAGCTCACACAGAACCCCCAAACTCAGCTGCTGCAGCTGAACAACTCACAAAGGCTCCTTCAAACGTGCCTGACAAATGGCAACCACTCCCATCCCGAAGGGCAAGGGGAACAGATGCATGAGAACACAACCGTGTGCAAGCTCCCCTCCAAGCCACTCATCACCTGACTATCACTATATCACTAACTATATTTAGGGGAGGTGGTAGTGCAGTGGTAATATCCCTGGACTAGTAATCCAGAGCCTCAGGCTAATGTTCTGGGGATGGGTTTGAATTCTACCCTGGTAGATGGTGAAATTTGAATTCATTAAGCCTCTGGAATAAAAGGCTGGTCTACCGATAACCTAATACTGTCAACTGTCTTGAAAATCACTAGTGTCCTTTAGGGAATGAAATCTGCTGTCCTTACCTGCTCCAGCCTACGTGTGGCTCCAGAACCACAGAAGGTGGCTGACTCCAAACTGGCCTCTGACCAGACTGGGATGAGCAATAAATGCTGGACTAGCCAGCAATGCTCACTTCCCACAATTGAATTCTTTTTTAAAATTACTGTTCTTTAACTGTCACTGGATCAAAACATTAGGAATCCCAAACAGCACTGTGCACCTACTCCCCAGATGGACAACTGCAATTCAAAAAGATAGCTCATCATCATCTCCTTGAGGGCAATTAGGAATGGGCAACAATGCTGGCCTAACCAGTGACACCCAGACCTTGTGAATGAACAAAAGAAAAGGCAATGAAGAGCAGTTCTTGGCTTCTGGGACATTTGTCCCCAAGGTCTTTGATCCTGGGAAGACTCACCATAGTCCAGTAAAGTTCGTGGTTGGCACTTAATTCAACAGGCCTTCCTGAAAAAAAACCAAAGCTGTTCTCTTGCTGGATGACCAGATGGCCTGAGGCATCCTGTCACCACTATTAAAGTTGTTCAATGTTTGCAGCAGTATGCAAACTAAGCTACCACCACACTGACATGCTCAGTATAATGAAGCTCTTAGAATTTGTTGAATATGAAATCATTTGTCTTTTTAAGAAGACTGGACAACATAATTGCTGATAAACTGTTTCCTGTATCTTTGGAGGAAGCCCTAGAGGTTATAATCAGTATAAAAGGGGTCAGCAATGTAAGACAGAGAGAAAAGATTTCTTCACTTGGTGTTTGTAAATCTGTGGAACTCTCCCCACAGAGAGTTTTGGATGCTAAGACATACAGTATCTTGAGATTGACAGATATTTTTAGACACCAAAGAAACCAAAAGATCAGTAAACGAGGGAGGAAAGTGAATCTGAGGAGGAGGATCAGCCGCGTCCTTATTGAGTGGTGGGAGCAGACTGAGCGGCTGTATGGCTGACTATGCCCTACTTCATATGATTTCATATTCTACACTTCAGTCACATTGTACAGTACAACGGAGCATAACACATCAGTCTCCTTTTAGGTGCCTGCCATAAATGATCTGCAACTGACCCAAGAAGGGAAGTAAGAAATGAGATTCCAACTTTTCTAAGGAAGCAAGTGGCATGAACAGCAGTTGTAATGTCTTAGAAATATCTTGGTTTTTCAAGACGAGATTGGGCATAAGATTTTTTTTTGAAATATATAGTGAAGTGGTTCAAGGTAGCAAATATGCAACATTTGAAAAAGCATATTTAATGACATTTACTGAGCTATCAGAAATCCCATTCATTTTTCAAACTGTGATTAACTGTGCATTCTCCTATACTTCCTATGGAAGAATGAAGCTGGTTTCTCAGCCAAAACCTGGAACTATTGCCATCTAGTAATGAGAAGAAATCACATCATATTCGTAAGTCTCAGGAACTTGGTGTTCTAAATGTAACTGGAAAAACTGAGAACAATAGAACTTGCTGGAAAAGGGTGAATATGATTTGCAAGTTCACATACTTAATTTCACTGGAACTCTCCAATGTCTTCGATTTAATTAGAGACTTTTGGTGGGTTTCAGGTATAGTGGAATTGCTCAGCTGAAAACTCAATTTACCAAGCAATTTCTTTAGAATCTGCTACAGAGACCCCCTGCACAACTCCCATTGCTACTCGAATAATGTCTGTCTAACCATTGGAAAATATGGGTCTGGATGCTTCTAAATGGGTAAGGAGTGTAGAAACGTGGGTCTTCATCTATCTATCATTTACAAATGCTCACATGTCTTGCTTTTGTTGTTTTAGGAAAACTTGTTGAATTAGGTCCCAATCAGGCACTTAACACAGTAGCAGCATTTTCCCTGGAATCGAAGACCTGGGGACAGAAGCCCCACTAGCCAAGAGCAGGCTGCTCTTGATTTAATTTATTCACAGGATGTAGGTGTCACTGGCAAGGCCAGAATTTCTTGCCCATCCCTATCCGCCCTTGTGAGGAAGGAGGTAAGCCATTTCCTTGAAACACTGCAGTCCCTGCGGTGTAGGTACACCCAGAGTACAATTAGCAAGGGAGATTCAGGATTTTGACACAGCAACAGTGAAGGAATAGTAATACTAAGTAAGGATGTCAACTAAATCTGGGTGCATTGTGGCTTTGAGGTGAACTTGAAGGAGGTGACATTTCAATGCAAATGCCTACTTTGTCTTTCCAAATGGTGGAGGTTGCAGGTTTGGAAGGTGTTGTTTAAAAAGCTTTGGTGGGTTGTTGTAGTACATCTTGTAGATGGTATACCATGCTGCTACTATGTTTGTCGTGGAGACAGCAAATGTTGAATTTGTTAGATGGGGTAACAATCACGTGGGCTGCTTTGTCCTTGATGATGTTGACCTTCTTGAGTGTTGTTGGAACTACACTCATCCAGGTGAATGAAGATTATCCCATCACTCTCCCGAGTTGTGTCTTGTAGACGGTGGTCAAGATTTGAGGGGTTAGATAGTGAGTTACTCGTGGCATAAGTCCAAGCCTCTGATCTGGTCCAGTAGTCAAATTTTTTTATGGCTACTCCGTAATTAACACAATGTTGTATATATAGTGTCTCTGAGACTAGAAACATCAAAACCATTTACTCAGGCATTAACTTCACACTGCTAGTTACACACTTCAACATTTTACTTACATTCTTCACTATTGTGTAAACAAAACTAAAGATCTTAATGACTGATCCATGAGTACATAACCATTTAATATAGGATAAGAAAGCTATGGAGTTGAATCAGCCTCCTGGTTTCCAACCTGGATTTGTACAAACATACAACATAAAGGTAGAGGTAAGCCATTCAGCCCCTTGAACCTGTAGCATCATTGAACGAGGTCAGGGTTGATTGACTTTTGTTTCAAATTCCACATTCTCTTCCGCACTTGACAACCTTTGATCCCTTGTCTGACAAGAATCTACTTCTTCAACCTTCAAAAGTATTCGCTAACCCTGCAATTTGTAATAGGGAACTTCAAAGTCACCACAAACTTCTGAGAAAACAACAAATAAAAAAATTCCTCATCTCTGTTTGGAAAGAGCAACCCCTTCTGGACTCACCCACAGGAGGATACATGCTTTCCATATCTACCTTGTCAAGACTATTCCAGATCAAGTCACCATTCACATTTCTAAACTCCAGTGGAAACAAGCAAAGCCTGTCCAACCTATCATTATCCACTCATTTCAAGTATCAATTTAATAAACCTCATCTGACCTGCCTCCAATGCATTTACAACCTTCCTTCCAAGGGGATGTAAATTGCACACAGTTAATTAGCCCATCAGCAGTTGAAAATAATAGTCTGATGCCTGTCTCAAATTTAGCCAAACTTACAATGTGCTTTTCCTACCACACTTGGAAGCTAGCCATGTTGAATATATCAGAGAGTTCACAACTTAGCAGGACTGGGGAGAGAGCCAAAGGAGGGTGATGAACCAGTGGTAGTGGGCCCAGGTAGTGTCCGGGTGACACAGGTTCAAATCACACTATGGCAGATGGTAGAATTTGAATTTGACAAAAATCTGAAATTAAGATTCCAAGGTTGACCATGTCAATTGTCAGAAAAATCTATCTGGTTCACTAATTTCCTTTAGGGAGGGAAGCTGCTGTGCTTACATGATCTGGCCTACTATGACTACCAAAGCAATGTGGTTGACCCTTAACTACCCTCTGAACAATTAGGGGTGGGCAATAAATGCTGGCCTGGCCAACCACTCCCACATCCTGTGAAAGATGAATACTAAGGAGGTGGGAGAATAAAAAAAGGAATGGCAATCAGGAAAATGTTAAGCACTGGAAGTGAAGCACAGTCAAAAAGGAGATCTTTGAAGGCAGGACAAGTTGGAAAGAAAGGCACTTGGGAAGAGAGCTATACAGAACTGAAGGAAAATATCTTTACTAACATTCCAACTTTCTGGAGTAAATTCTATAAGACATACTGAATAGACTACTTTTAGTTGTTGTATTTGGAGCAATTAAAATCAGTTTAAAAATCTTTACCATTCATTTTAGGATATTTTATCACGTTTGATCAACTTCAATCAGAACAATAATTGCTGAACAGGAACAGCAAGTGTAACTACAGAAATGTACTGAGAAATTTGCAAGTGATACCAAGCAGTTCATCAGGGCATAAAGGCTGGTGTTAATATTCATGGGCAGAGCAGTCAAGCAGTTAAAATTATTCAAAGGACTTGCCTGAACATGATTCAGGCCCTTCCGGCAAGTTCTTATGTATACTTGCCCTTCCAACAGGTGAAAAGGACATCCAGCTTTAGGGATTGTTCCTTAAATATATAATGGGAGCCTAATGTATATCATCAGGGTTAAGCCATAATTTTAACCTGGTTAATCTAATGGGAAAGGAAGTTGCTTCCAGAAAAGGGCACTGTTCCCCAAGCTGCTCAGGCTATCTAGAACTTAGCGCAGAAGGGGCAAGCAGATCATATTTCCCATTTCTCCCCACTACCCAACCATTTACCTGTTCCTTTAGGACCCTGGAGATTGCTGCCCCCCTGCATCACACCACTCCCATTGATGAATACATGATATTAAAAATCTTCTGGGCTTCAGGGTCTTGATGTCATGACTACTTGTTGCCTGTCTCTGTCCCCACCCATCCAAATCCCACCCCAAGTTGAAAACTTGGGCTCTAATATTTTTCCATTTCTCATCATCAGACTTTGACAAAACCAGACAGTGGAACTCAGTTGAGTTTCCAGTTAAAATTGGCATCTGGAGATAAAATCTCAGTTCTGAAATATCTTCCATACTTTACACTTTGCCATCAAGCAAAGATCTGAGTTTCAGAAATTTTGTGAATAATTTACTTCAAGGTGCAATCTGTTGCTCCAATAAGTACCTAAAATTTAGCAGTAATTATGTTATGTATCTCAAATGCTATTCATAGCAACAAAACACCTTTTACAACCATCTGTCCCTGAACAGATGCTTGTGTTTCAGTTGCCAAAACAGATTCCTTATTGTTTATAGTTCATAGATAAAATCTGTCACACACTGTTAATACTGAATCCAAAGAATGCAAATATTCCCACACTAGCTGTACATTACCCTATATACTTTTGTACAGTGTTTACATACTGGTGTTTTTATGTTCCAGGGAATTTCTGATTTTCAGGGTGAAATAGCCCCGTGGCAGGGTTATACTGGATAATAAAGAAAGAAGACAAATATGGGACTATGTAAAGACAAAAACAATTGAACTGAAACTGAGCATTGCGACACATGGTTGTAAAAAGAAACATAACCTCCTCTGTGTAGATCCCGAACATCTAGATGTGAATGTACTTTTCAGTTATACAAAATAATAAATGATAACTACTCTGCATTTTTTGCATTTATTTATCACAATTTACATTCCACTAAATCTCTAATAACCTTCATTACAAAGCAAGGTTTGGAAAAATGCCCATTGTTAGGTTGGCAAGAGTATTATTATTCCACAATGGAGCAATGTGTTCACTTAAGTGTACATGCCACTTATAGATTTCACTGATTTCAATGCTAAATATATAACGAATGAATGTTTGAAGTGAAACTGGCATGTGTTCCATGACATGTGTCACTCAACGGTAAGAGAGAACTGAGCTCTGTTACATTGAACCAATAATGTTACACAGTCCAGTCAAACTATCAGGTGCTCACTGAAACAGGATGAAAATCATTTAGGAAGAGTTCGTAGGCAAGGTGAAAGGAAACCTCAACCAGGATCGGGGGGATGCTTACCTACAGATATAGGGGCCCAGGTTTGTTTCTTTTTATTCGGGAAAATAAGTAAATCTGAGCTCAACATTTTAAGAGTCTGTTGTTGTTATGAAAATTTGCAAAGAAACATGGTTTAGGTCTGTTGTTTAAGTGTGGTACAAACCAGAAATTATTTTGATTAATGATGCTGTGATATGTTGACTTACAATCAGCACTTCTTCATCCACTAGGCTGTCTGATTTTGAAAGTTTATGTTACAGCTGAGTGGTATTTCCAGAATCATCCGACTGTAAGAAGAGAGATGCCAGGGATGTAATGAAATTTAATGGGGTACAAGGCAACATAGGATCTTAAATCAATTTTATAGTTTTTTTCACCAGTATTTATTAAGCTTTCCATTCTGCCTAGGACTTATTGAGATTGTTGCAAAGCAATTCAATTGATAATCAATCATGATGAAAAACAGGAACCTGAGAAAGGGATACAGATGACATTTTTAAGGGCACTGGGCAACTCCCCAAAGCAATGCTCCAGTGAACAATAAGACTGACGTGATGCAACAGCCTACTTTATAATCCTAAGTATATTAATCAAATAATTAAAAAGGTAAACCGTAATACTTTCTGTTATTTGTAAACTACCTTAAGCGTATGCATGTAATGCAGACTTAGCATCACCAAACGATGCCACTAATCAGCAAAACAATTTGGCAGAAATTCTACCTTTACGATAGCAAAAGCTGAAATGTTTTGTTGTTTTCATTTTTTATTGTAAATGCTACAGCATATTAAGGAGGTTACATTTCCATACTTTATCCTTTACATATGTAGTATCACAAGAATATCATTTTCCACCATCAAGTTATGGCATCCAAAAACTGAATAACAATATTGAAATTGGTACCATTTAAGAAAATGTGAGCATCCACAAAATATCCAAAGTAAAAGAACATTTGGCCCATAATTTCGTGCTGTAAGCCCCGTTTTTAGGACATTCTTTCCCTAGTATTGTTCCTGTTTATGACATTCTCAAAATGCTTCCAAAAAATATTTTAAACTGTTCCAATAGTGGCTTTTGGCCCTAAACCAAATGCCTTCTGGGCGGGTGAAAGGGGGTACATATGTTCACAATCTCCTGCATCTAGCTGGATTGAAGAGTGCAGAAGCATTATTCTTAATCAGTAACTTTAACCAATGCTTGTGAAATTTGTACTTTCGTCTCCTGGTCCTTGACTCAGTGTTTCAGCTAAATAGGTTGTTTATTGCAATCTCATTTATAGCTGTTGTTATTTTGAGAGTCTGGGCTATGTCTCCCTTCAGTTATTTCGTCAATAAAAGTGACTCTCATGCTTGTGCAGTTAGGCTCAAAATAATCTCAGTCACTCTTCCCTCAGTCCTTCATAAAGCAATCATGTGAGAGATGGTGCTAAACATGCATAACATAATACAGAATTGGCCACACAACTGAACTGTATAGCATCAGTTTAACTTGGCCTCAAAACATCCCTATGTATGGCTTATTCATTTACTGCCATTAGGCCAATATCCTGAAGCTTCCACTCTAAAAACTCTTTGGAACTACTATGCCAGCAAGGCTTGTGGTCAAAAAGCAAGGCAACTAGATCAGCATTAAATCAATCAGCATTAAAAAAAATCCTTTTCAGCAACAATCTCATCCTATGAAGATTAGCTAAACTCAAGGCATCTATCCACATTAAAATCCACCTTTCAGACCACATTTCATCCACAATTAATGGCTGGTACAATTAAAACATTTGAAAGGCATCTGGATAGGTATATGAATAGGAAGGATTTAGAGGAATATGGGTTAAATGCTGGCAAATGGGACTAGATTAATGTAGAAAATCTGGTCAGGATGGATCAAAGGTCTGTTTCCATGCTGTATATCTCTGCCACCTTATGACTCTACGACATAGTGGTCCAAATCTCTCTAAAAACAGGCAATCTCTCAATTTATGACTTGACCACAGCTTTCATGCCATCTGTGCACTTAGTAAGAACACGACAAACAATAACACCAAAAATGTGGTTGTGTCTGAGCCTTTGAAGAAGTGCACTCCAAGGCAACTCTGTAACAAACAAGACAAGAACTGTGGAACCTATAAAAAATTGCAAAAGAAGATCTAACTAGCAAGGTAAGACAACCTCATAGTTCCCATACCTGACTGATAGCATGAGTTAAAAACCACAAATGTCTTGCAAATTGTCCCATAAGCAGCACTTGTCCATTTAAAGCTCTCATACAATTTTGCAGCATTTACATCTTAGGCATGGTTACACAGCAGCAAACTACCTTCTGAAGCTGAAAGTTAGAACAGAAGCCTGTCCTACTAACACTAGAGGTTCACATATTAAACCACTGTAATACAAACTGAATCACCTACTAATAACCAGGATTGGCGACAACATACAACAGCCACCAGTAATTTCCCACTCGGAGACAGTAAGGACTGCAGATGCTGGAAGCTAGAGCCAATAAAGGTGGAGATGGAAAAGTGCAAGCAGGACAGACAGCATCCGAGGAGCAGGAAAGTCAATGTTTTGGGCCGAAACCCTTTGTCAGTACTCGGGGGGGAGCAGGGAGCCCAGAAATAAATACAGGGACGGGGGTGAGGCTGGGGGATGATAGGTGGATGCAGGTAGGGGGTTATTGTGGTTGGTCAGTGGGAAAGGTGGAGCGGATAGGTGAGTGGGAAGATGGACAGGTTGGGGGGTGGAGAGATTTTGAAGCTTGAAGTCAGTATTCAGGCCATTGGCCTGTAAGCTCCCAAGGTGAAAAATCAGGTGTTGTTCCTCCAGATTACGTTTGGCCTCACTCTGACAGTGGAGGAGGCCAAGGCTGGACATGTCACCTATCCTTCCCCCAGCTCCATTCCCCTCCCTCTATTTATTTCTGGGCTCCCCTCCCCCTCCTCAGTCCTGACAAGTAATTTCCCACTTGGGAAAGGTGCAACAATACTGGGTAATAGTGCCATGCAGAAAAGGAAATGAAAGTGTAGGTCATACTGGATGAAGCATTTCGCACAAGTTTGTTTTGCGGACAATATATTATCTGACTTTACAGCATTAGCCAACAATTCAGCAAAAGCTTAACACTTAATGCCAGAACAGTGTCCCCAATAAGATGTGTTGCTGTACATTCAAAAGTTCACATCAGGCATCCTGCTTATCCTATGTGAGTCAAAATTGTCATCCGCAATCCTTGACCAAGCTACATTTTGCATATTTGTGCAAAATATCCAAGATTTGCTCATATATTATGAGGCCTTTTTCATAATCAACTAAATAATGTATTTGACATACTTTAAAAACAATCATTGCTGCTCATAGTCTTACTAAAATACACATTAAAGTTCTAATATATTGAAAAATAGAGCAAAATTGCACAAAAAATGTTTTTCCATTGTATGAACTTTTTCTCTCACTAATATTCCTTTGCCTTTAATTAGTTATTTAACTAGCTACAAATACTATTTTGCAGAATATAAACAGGAAGTACTGGAGCAACGTAGGTCTAAATGCATCTGTGGAGAGTGAAACAGAGCTAATGTTTCAAGTCCATTGCACCCATTTTTGGAACTTTTATGGAGCTAGAAATATTTCTGAATGTGAGCTGCAGCATTAAGTTTTTTTACGACTCATGCAAAACCCTGAACAATACTGGTACTACCTCTACACACAGTGGGTTTGGGAGGCACAAACTATTACCGAAACCAAAATGACATGGATTTTGCAGTCAGTTGGTAAGAACTTGCTGTTGACTCAGACATGGCTATCCAATAAGATTGCGCAAGTTCTCTTGTAATGATTTCACATTTCTTTTATTTAATTCCATTCTGATATTTGTTAGAAACATATGATGCAGGAATGCATCATTCAGCCCTACGAACCTTCAAGTCATCCATTCAGTAAGATCATACAGAATCTCCAGCATTCAATGACAGTTGCCAGCACAAAAATTGAATAGCCAGGAATTAAAGAATTTTCACAAACAGAAACAGAAGTTTTTTTCACTCATTCATGGAATGTGGGCTTTGTTAGCTAGGCTAATATTTATTGGCCATCCCTAATTGCCCATGAGGTAATTACGAATCAACTACATTGCTGTGGATCAAGAATCACATATTGACCAGACAAGGTAGGAATGGTAAATTTCCTCTCCTAAAGCACATTAGAGAACCAGATAGGTCTTCCACCTCAATTGACGAAGCTTTCATGATTGCTACTAGGCTATCAGCTTTGTTTCAATTCCAAGTTTTTATTAAAATCAAATGTACCATTTTCTATGGGGGATTTGAACACAAGCCCCAGAACATCAGCCTGATTTCCTGGATTGTTAGTTGAGTGGCATTACCACTATACCACTGTCTTCCTCACTCCAATTTACAAGTTTTATCCTTTTTTTAAATTTTAGGGAATGCAAAGATTGGGGCGTAGACAAGGGATGAAGGTAAAAGCTCAAAATCAGATATTTTAAAGATCCATAGAATTTGTAAACATGGAATAGAGAAATTTGGCATTCTATAAATATAAAAAGGATTACAAGTCCTAATTAGGACTTGGTACACCATTAAAATACCAACCATAACTTGTTCAAAAAGGCATTATTTTCTTCAGAAGTTCTTCTGATGAGTTTATTTATATCAACATGAATGGGATATATGTAAATTTTATGTAAACTAGTAACTATGCCAGTATCACATCAATTCAGCAATTTTGAATTGATTTCCATTTCACAGAATCCCCGCTTTTTGGAAATGGGCCATTTGGCCCAACAAGTCCACACAGACCTTTTGGAGAGCATCCCACCTAGTCCCATCCCCCTACCCTATCCCTGCATTTCCCATAGCTAATGCACCTAACCTACATATCATTGAACACTATGGGTAATTTAGCATGGCCAAACCACCTAACTTGCACATCTTTGGACTATGAGAAGAAACCAGAGCAGCCAGCAGAAACCCACACGGACAACGTGCAAACTCCACACAGACAGTCGCCCAAGGCTAGAATCGAACGCATGTCTGTGGCCCTGTGAGGCAGCAGTACTAACCACTGAGCCACCATGAGAGCTAGTGGGCAATTGCTAACAAAAACAATGGTTTTTCGCATTTAACTCCCGGATGTTTAACCGCATGTTGCTGTCTGTTACACAGAATCGTGATTGTGAATGTCGTTGACATTCATTGACCCTTAATGTATTTCAGCTGGTTACCTGGTTAACCTTTTCTTTTACTATGGATTTCAAAGTAAGTGATCTGAGATTGGGATTATACCTCCTTACATTGAATTCTCAAATATTTTCCAGTATTTATGGTGTTCAGGAACATATCAAAATAATGCAAATATTTTGCTATAATCCCTTGAACAATTCCACTTGGCCTGAAACCTCTGTGGAATGTTAATCATTCCCGTTTCTGTATAACACATTCTTCACTAACTCTTCTATACTTATTTAAATTTGCCTATGGCCTCCTTTATGAAAATAAACATTTCTGAAAGTATTGTACTCTCATTTTTTCACATAACATCTTCTACTGCAGATAGTAGACACACTAATCTGATACCAGAAACAAGCATGCTCAGAGTAATCTAATTAATGAATGACCATTTAAGCTAGTTTATTGATGGATCTTGGAAGGGTAAACTGCTAGTAGGAGCGGTGATTCTTCTGATTTAACTCTAAATACACTGCAGAAACTAATTTCTTAAGGGGTAAAGTGCTCCTAAATGGATAAGTACGTGAAACTTGCCTGTTTTCTATTCTGGTGAGCTACATGTTTCAGTGGTCAAACATTAGTTCCTCTGCACAAAGCTGGAGGTTCCTATATGTTGGCTCTTCCAAATTGCGACCTAAGTCCTTGGACTTAGGTAAGCATGGTGTTTTGTACTGGGCACAGACAGAAATGTTACAACCACAGATTTCTCAGTAGCTTGGTTTGGAGATGCTAAAGTATGGTGATGGGTTTGAGAGTTTGCCAAACAAACTGTTGATCAAAACAAAACAAAACCTAGAGCAGGGAAATTCCTCACATATGCTACTACTTTTATTTGGATAGTGTTGAGGCAAAAACTCTAATACTGCGAATATATGTCTATATTTATATGCTGCACTTTTGACTACGTAACAGAGGTGGTATGGGGCCAGTTGCGAAGCAGTTCCTACCTCAGTTACAGGGGCTGTAGATACTTTTTATATGCATAGACGACACAGGTCTTGTCTCATCCATATCTATCCTGTGATTTTATCAAATGCATAAATTGAAGTAGGAATTGAAACAGGAATTTTCTAACCCATTGGAAAGAATGGCAGGTTTGGAGTACGCAATACCAGATACATGTCTCATTCCAAAATCCAAAAATTGAACAGATCTTCTTTCTCGTCTTGAGACATTTGAAGAACTGTTCACACTTCTCCAGTATTTTCACAGCACTAAAAAGATCAACATATTGTTAATTTTCTCCTCTTTGCCCTTCAAAAATATTTTGTTATGGGAGTGGTTAATTAATTTACAACAATATCACCACTTCTGACTTCATCTTGAATTTAGCAGATTGAGGGACGCTATTCTCGGCCAGTACATCATACAATATCAATGTGTTTTTTTTCTCACTTGTCAACTCTGACATCTTTGCGACCTTGGTGGGATTTTGGGGAATGCAAATTTTAGGCAGCGTTTATACAGAGAAATTCCGCCCATTACCCATCTGTATCAGTTAAATGTGAATCCAGATCTCCAGAGAGAAAGGCCTATCTACAATGTTAACTCCCTTTCTCTCTCTACAGATGTTGCCAGATCTGCTGAGTTTCTCCAGCACTTTTTTGTTTTTAATTTGCCTTCAAAATTTAACTTATTCGGTTTATTTTTAGAAAAGAGCCCAAACCAGAATGAAGAAAGACACAGAGATAGTAGGAACTGCCAATGCTGGAGAATCTGAAATAACACGGTGTAGAGCTGGATGAGCACAGCAGGCCAAGCAGCATCAGAGGAGCAGGAAAGCTGACGTTTTG
>JAHRHZ010000274.1:20740875-20801214 GCA_024137785.1 Ginglymostoma cirratum
CCCAAAACGTCAGCTTTCCTGCGCCTCTGATGCTGCTTGGCCTGCTGCATTCATCCAGCTCTACACCTTGTTATCTGAAGAAAGACACAGTCTGTTTCTGTATTTCAAAGGTATTAGTAATGAGGATCAACAAAATAGGGTAATCGTCAGTTGAGGACTTTGCTTGTTCTCAAAACTCAACTTGTTTTTTTAAAAACATACTGTGAGGAAATATTGTGCTTTTCTCTCTTGTTCTGTGCTGAATACTTTAGAATTTATAAAAAAAAATCCAAATAGTGTGCAATCATTTCATTATATCTGTGATATTTCCCAAATTAAAAAAATACACAGTATGACCTTAAAAATACTGTCTTAATGTCATGGCTTCTGGAATTCACCCTACAGCTTTATTCAAATAACTCTGAATGACAATCTAATACATTCTGTTGGAGACTGGGTGATCATTTGGCTAACTAGATGCCAAGGATGAATTCTGGCAGAATGTGCACATTGCAAACTATGTGATTTGCCTTCAGCTTTCAAGAGTGATGATGTTAGGCAAACAAATTAAGCCCAAGCCAGACTTCTAGGAGAGGAAGAGGTCTTTCAATGACAGCATTATCAAAGGAAACAGAGCACTGAATGAATTTATTGTGAAATGCATAACTGCTTGATTTTTTTTAAAGAATGGTTTAAAACCTAAATTTGCAGAGTAAAATTTTCAGTTAGAGGAAACAAAATGAAGCATGTGAATTTTCCAAGATGTAGTTTGCATGGTTCAACAGGTTTATTACAAGCTGTGACAGCAATATGTTTACATACGTTTTTTCCATTATAATTGCTATCATGTTTAGATTGTGTTTTCCGTTACCAATGTATGCATGTTTAGTTTCCAATGAATAATTTAATATACAAGATTTTCCACATGATATAGGAGAGTTAATTAAGACAAATCAGGAACGATTTGAAACCCCTGTATAATCATACACATAAATATCCAGCACACAATTGGAAGTATTATCAGAATCACAGTCCAAGAGAGTGAATCTTAGCAGTTTAAAAAATACAATTTGACCCAAGGTTATCTAATTCATTTCTGGACACTGCTTTGCAATAAATCCAGTATTTAATGTTGGGATAGAAATATTTAATTGCAAGCTGCATTATGTGCCTTAATGGGTGCTCTCTTGAGGTGTAAACTCAGTGACTGAAGTCCGATTTGTTTTGTAACGTCAGTGACAGTAAAACCCAAGTCCTGTTACCTAAGCAAACACACAATCATATGACTCCCAAAGCACAACACCAAGGTTATTTCTTAATGTGAAACTCTAGGTTATTCACCATGTGATTTTGCTGAAAATACAAATGTGCCTTATGGGTTTTCTGTTTTTTAAATTATCAGCCACATGCAGATGGTACTCTGTCTCTGATGATATAATACTTTTGATTGCACTTTTTGTCAATATACACTGAAAACAAGAGCAAGGAGGCCTTTGGGATGAAAATGTGCATCCAACCAAAATGCACTGTGTGATTTCCCCTTCCTTCTGATGTTAGCCTGATTTAAAATATATACATAATAAAAAGGGAACTTCAGAGGAAAACACTTACCAGCTGCTCTAAACCATAGGAATTTGTGCTGTTCAAGAAAGAGATTTTGTCAAATATGCCCCAGTAATGAGTAGATATTTTATGCATTTTCAGTGGGGAAAAAGTAACAGCAAAAGAGATTTAATCAGTATTTCAGGTTTGTCTCAACTGCCTCTTTATCAGATAACACCAACATTTTGGCTGGTAGAAAGAAAATATCTCCAGTAATATCGAGCTGTTGGGATTGACATCTGCCTGAGTTTTGATCTGATATGTGACTGCATTTTTCTTGCTATCTTTTGTCATTCATAGTTATTTCCTACTTCAATCCTATGGCAGTATTAGAATTTTTGTTCCTCTCCCATTTTAAACTGCGCCTCCTACATATCTGAAACACCTTGGGATTTCTTCTGTAACATGTATGCAAATCATATTTTCATTGGTACAATGCTGTTAAAGTTTTTGTCCCTTTTGCAAATGACTACTTTGACATTGTTCTCCATTATCTCCAGATATGGGTATATTGTGTTTCTTGTATCCTCAATGCTTCTTAATTGAGGTCTATTTACTGGTGCTTCAGTTTATGAAAATCAAGAATAGGAGAGAATAAAGTAAAGGGAGGGTCAATACAAACAAAGAGCAAAAGAGATTGGAAAAAGAAAGAAAATAGCTAAAAAGGAACAAGAAAAACGAGAAGCAATATAACAGAAAAAAAAGTTAAATAATTTCAAGAACAGAGCAAATTTAACTCAGACAATGCAAACAGATGCTTAAACATTGATTGAAGTGGATAAGTAAAATCTACACCTAAAACTGAAAGTAAACACCAAAACAAAGCAAATTCAAGTGTCAGTAAGTATACTTTAACAAGTATACAAGTATACAAGGTTTACAGCATCCGCAGTTCTTTTGTTTTTTGTACTTTAACAAGTGTTAATCTTTAAACCATAATGTTCACCAGCCAGCAAAGGTAGAATAGTGAGAACTACAGAGGTGTGACAATCTGTAAAATCTCTCACATTCTTGTCATTTTTTGCACTCCATCTGTAGACTGAGTCTTACTTGTTTCCTTGCAGCCTTTGATCAGACTACTTAAGCAGTAGTTGACATCTTTCAACACATGAGCCTAAGGACTAATGTAGGCTTACTTAATGAAAAATAATATCAGAGGGTAGTTTCATCAGAGGTTAAGTTACTGCTCATTGGTCCATCTGACAGAAATGAATGAGCAGAGACTAAATTTTACGCACATTCATTAAATATTTCCTAATAATCTGTCATATCTTTACTGCTTGATACGGAATGGAGTTTTACTCCCACTGAGACTCAGCGACAATGGAAGACAGTTGCTCATATTATCTTGAGATTTTATTATATTTCATAATTCAATGTGAAATATAAGGAGGGGAACCAGGATGAGCCCTGACAATGGTATGCATTCTAAAGCCCTGTTAATAGTCAGATCTAGTATGGATATAAACCCAGGACTCTAAACTGAACATGTATCTCAAGATTACTATGACACTACCATATTCACAATATTTTTACACAGTGATCCTGTAATGGATCTTAGTTCTAATTTCTTTTAAGTATTTGCACATGCAATGCACAAGTGCCCATGTCAGGCACCCTGTGTGGTTGGATTAGCACCTCTTGTTATACTTTCTTGCTTCTGGGACTGTTTTCAACACTCATTTTTACATCATTAAATTCCTAGTAAACCAATCAGTTTAGCTACTAAACCTGTATTTTCATTCCCTCCAGCTCCAGTGCGCTCAAGGTAGTTGACCCTGGCTCTTGTCATGTGGTCTGGTTTATTAATCATCCACTAATCGCTCAAGCAGATATTAAAAGAAACAAGAACACATTAAGAGACTGCTTGTAAAGAATCAAAATTAAGTCAATATCTCACTGTACCAAGATGCTTCTTAAAATATTGTTCAGCTGATATAATTTACTTTTAAAAAGTGCATAGTACCCTGTTATAAGGTCTCTGCAGATAGAAGCAGACGAAGAACATACACATAATTTGTCACTTTGTGATCTGAAGAAACTGGTCATGCCACCAGGGGGAGTAACAGAGCAGAAACTGTACACTTCTTTCCCTTTGAATGGATAAGGAGTATGAGAAGAACACTTGCTTATGTTCATCATAATGGTTGCTAGTTATGGTTGCTAATCACTGAATAGTACTGGTTAAAACCCAGGAATGGGAGGCCTCAGCCAGGGTGTATCATGCAGAGGTAACAACAGAAAATCTATAAAATGGTCTCACCAGATTTGCAAAGCAAATGGTTACAGGACATCATGCACAGTTTCTTTCTGTTCTGACTATTACATTGATAAAATTCAAGATCCTCTGACAACGAATTGATTGGTGCTAAATATTGTAAGTTATGAATGAATTACCATTTAACGAAATATTCCATTTTACTCTTGTCCAGCACTTCATAAAATACCATGTCTTAAGCATCCATGAAAATCCAGATTTATTTTACTGCTTTATTCTCATCAAAATTCCTTCACTAAATCACTTTCCCATTTAATGAATGATGAGCTAGTGAAGTCCTTCATTCTTCAGTATCAATTTAGCATAATTCACGCTGCAATACAGCACAGTGCTACAGAACCATTTCATTGTGCGCGACTAAACTAAATACTTGGTTAAAAAAAAATTTGCATGCAATGTTAGCTTCCTAATACATAATGAATTCATACCAAATATTCTACCCACCATTTTAACAGACATTAAACCAATTATTTTTACTATGTTATACGCTTGTTATATAGCAGATAGAGAAATAATTCTGCGCTAGTGTGTAACCTATGGTTTGATGATACAAAGACAAAGTGTTGGAGAAACTCAGCAGGTCCAGCAGCATCTTTGGAGAGAAAAATATCTAATGTTTCAAGTTCAGTGTCCCTTCATCAGAACATTCTAACAAAGTGTCTCTGGACACAGCATATTAACTCTGTTTTCTCTCCACAGATACTGCCAGACCGGTTGGGTTTCTCCAGAACTTTCTGTCTTTGTGAGAAGGTGGTGCTGAGCTGCAATCCGATGTAGTGCAGGTACACCCACAGTGGTGTTGAGCAGTTCCAGCACTTTGACCCAGTGACATTGAGGGAATGGAGATATAGTTCTACACCAGAATAGCTGCATGGTTTGGAGGGGAACTTGCAGATGGTGTGGTTCCCATGTGTTTGCTGTCCTGGTTTTTCTCTACGGTCATGGCTATGATTTGCAAGGTGCTGTCTAAGGAGCATGGTGAGTTGTTGCAGTGTATCTTACAGAAGGTAGGTGGTGGAGACAGTGAACATTGAAGGTATTGGGTGAAGTGCGAAACAAGTGGGCTGCTTTCTCTTGGGTGGTGTTGAGCTTCATGAGTGTTGTTGGATCTGCACTCATCCAAGCCCCCAAGTAGACAGTATTTCATCATACTCCTAACTTGTGCCCTGTAGGCAATGGACAAGTTTTGAAGATTCAGAAGGTGAGTTACTCACCACACAAATTCCAACCTCTGACCTGCCCTTGTAGCCAAAATCTTTATATGGCTGACATGTTTGACCTCCAGCAGCCGCATCTTTCTTTATGCTCCATAGGATTCCAACAAGAAGCGAGCGTAGTCCCCAATGCCCAGCGACCTCAGGTTTCCTAGGGTTGTATGATGCCACACTCAGTCAAATGCTAGCTCATTATTTCCTGATAACTGCCTTCCTTGAAAATTGGGAACTTCTTGCAATTTTTTCTTATATTTTCTCCAGTGCTTTAAGGTCTTTTTTATGAAGACCAGATCTCTCTATTGTCTGACCACAGTGTAAATTTAGAAACACCTCTCCTGTTTATGTGGTTTACTCCTTTTGAAATGAACCTCTGTATTCTTCAATCCCATACCAACATGCTATACATATCTGCATTCCTAAATCCCTTTGCTTCTTTATCCCATTTACTTGTTGCTTTCAAGGAAATAAAGTGGCCCTCTTGCCACTTTAAATGAATTACTCACACTTGGCTAAACTGAATTTTATTTGACATTTATTTTCTCTATGAGTTTGTTTATGCCTTCCACGTGATTAGATATACTTTAAATTTGGTTAACACCTGCCAAACTTGGCACCATAATTCCAATTTCTACTTAATTTTTGCATATTGCATTTTGCAGCTGTTCCAGCAAGGATCCTCTGGGTCATGACTTCCCACTTTCTGCCAGTTTCAGAAACTTCATTTGACTCCTGCCACATTTTCTGTTTGCAGCCACCTTCAAATTCATGTTATTTTCTGGTCCTGAATTAACAGAGTCTGATCCTGAGGGAGGTGATGGCCTAGTGGTATTATTGCTGGACTATTAATCCAGAGACCCGGCTAATGGTCTGGGGAATTGGGTTTGCACCCCACCACTGCAGATGGTGGAATGTGAATTCAATTTAAAGAAATCTGCAATTAAGAGTTGAATAATGACTATGAATCTATTGCTGCTTGTCAGTAAAAGCCATCTGGTTCACAAATGTGCTTTTGGGAATGAAACTGCCATCCTAAAATTGTCTGGCCTACATGTGACTCCAGACCCAATGGAATCCAGTTGACTCTTAACTACCCTGTGGGCAATTAGGGATGGGCAACAAATACTGTCTAGCCAGCCATGCCCTCATCCCATGTATGAATAAAGAAAATGAAGTGCCATCCTATTGAAGGTCACCTAAAATACATGTACATCATATTGACTGCCTTGTTCTTGCATAACATTTGATATTTCTTCAACCAATTCAGTAAGGTTGGTTCAACATGACAGCTTTTAAAATTCTTTCAAATTGATCATTCTTATAGAATTCCATTGCTAATATTATTTATTGTCTTCATCTCTAAATATTTTTATATGATCTTTTAGCACATGTTAACATCCTTCCTACAACTGGCATTACACTTATTGGCCTTAAATTCCTGCTTTTGTAGCCAAAATTATATGGCTGACATGTGACCTCCTTCAATTACATCTTTCTTAATGCTCGATAGAACTCCAACCAGCAGACAGCTTGGTCCCCAGTGTCCACTGACCCCAGTTTTAATGCTCAGTTGTATTTCCCTTTAGAAGATGGGAATTTTGCTTGCCAAGGCAACGCCACAATTCCTTCCTCCACTGAATTTTTATATATGAATACTGAATCAATATTGTGAAACTCATTACTCACTAGTCACGTGTGACTAATTATGAATCCAAGTAACTAACTGAATTTTCGCTTAGTACAAATGTAATAGACATCACTATTGAATATCAGATCTCAATGTTCAGAGTTACAGGATTTATTTACGTGCATTTTAATCTGTTTCAATGTTTGTTGGTGAAATAGTATGGTGAAAAGTCATGCTTTTTTGACTGCTGTGTATACTTAATGGTTGACTACTGAGTAATGGTAGATGTTGACTGAATAGATGTACACATGTAAGGTATGTTTATTTATATTTTGTGCGTATACGGAAGGCATTTTCCAATAAACTTTGTGCATGTGGCTAAAGCTGTCTCACTGTAGCTAAATCTGTGGTTAGTCAGCAATTTCTACTGGAAAACACTGTTTGATGTAGACCATACGACCATAAGACATAGGAGCAGAAATTACGCCATTCGGCCCATTGAGCCTGCTCTGCCATTCAATAATGGCTGATAAGGTTCTCAACGCCAACCTCCCACTTTGTCCCCATAATCCTTGATAATCAAGAACCTATCTATCTTTGTCTTAAATATACCAAACGTCTCTATCTGCATCCTAGTTTCTTTGGTTATTCATGCATCCAATTCATCTGGATCTTGTCTTGTTTAAGTTCAGCAAATTTGTTTTACATTTATTTACTTTCCAGCTTAGATATTTCATTATACCTCTTGAACACTTCCAGGTGAAAAAGAAACAAAATGCTTAATCAAACAAAATATCAGCCAAGTGTCATTTCCACTGAGTTTCATGCAATGCATTTCTCCTTGCAAAGCCTATTCAGTTTTCTCACGCTATAGTCCCAAATCCACCCCATTAACTATGTACCCATCCCTATGGCTCCACACTCATCTGATACTTGCACAAATCTCTGACTCGCCACTGCCGAGACATCCCAGGATTCCTCACACCAGTGTCATATGTAGAAAGCCGTTGTACACCAGGTCATGCATTGTTAGTCCGGAGTTGCCCCATACGGTTCATGACCATTTCCCCAGATGTGGCAGATAAGGGGAATTGTCACACTGCTTTGCGGACAGGCACATGGAGGTTCTGGTAGATGGGATGGCCCAAGACCTGCAGAAGAGGCCTATGCTATCCTTGTCCAAGTTTGCCACCCAAGTCAAAGCACTGTTAAACATCTAGAGGAATACCTAGCAGTGTAGGAAGAAGGTCAATAACCTTCTCCACTCCACCAGGGTAAGTGCCACAGTCTTCTCTTTGATATCTCACACTATTTCTGCTGCTCCACCCACCTCCCATTAAGGCTCATGCTCTGTCTTGCTCAGTATTGCATGCAACATCTTCCCTCACTTGCCCTCATCCACTCAACCATAAGACTAGTTAACCTCATGGCCTCTGTGCCTCCTATGCATACAGTTGGGACACCTCACTACCTTTCACGGACCTGCAATAGAATGAACAGCTGTGTCAGTCACTTTCACTCACTCAATCCGTCCATTAGTCTCGTTCCAGTGAATGAAGGTGCCTGTCCCTTCCTACAAAGTGCCCTTGCAGCAGGAGGTGCAAGTGTGTTCCAAAGTGATTGGAGATGTGCTAGGAGGGTGTGAGGAGACGTGGGGTGCATGTGGTTGCTTACCACAGAGTATGCCCTGAGATCCTGGTGCCAAGTGTCCAAAACAGAGGGGTTGAGAGGAGTAAGCAGTGTACTGGAGTCACTAGACAACCACTCTGACTTTCACATCAGAAATTCTCGGCATCCAGTTTCTGTCTGGTGGGTGGTAGAATGGGAAACCACAAATCATTGAGTCAAAATTAGTATTAATGAGGGTGCCAATGCGTGACACAAAATGCAAACGGGCCTCTTACTGGTCATTGGTGGGAGCCTCATCTTACCATTCAAAATTTGATCGGAAATGAGACATTTTGTTCTTGATGTCAAAGAAGTCCTCACTGGACATTTCACTTGATTTTCCAATTTATTTGTCATGGGTCACATCATTCAGGGGCTGGGAAGATTCCCCCAAAGTATCTATTAAGTATACCAGCCATTTTAGCACCATTTTTTATGAGATTACCTTGCTTGCCCCTTGGCATCCCTGTCTTGATCTTAATTCTGTTTGTTACCTCCCTATGACAGCTTCCTGTGTTGCATAATGTACTCTTAAGTGCCTCCCTGGTAAAACCGAGCCAAAAATATACAGACACCCATTTTCTTTGCTTTGCCATTTACTTAGACTCACTCCTCTCGAAATGCAGATCTCTTCTTCCATTGCCAATTACGGAGATATTATTTTGCTCTTCTTCAGTTCAGCAGATGTCACACTCAAAATGTTTTGTGCTAAGTTGCATTTTTTCTGTATTCTTTCATAGAACAAGAATATTGATGCCCATCTCTAATTGCCCTTGAACTGCGTGGCTTGTTAAGTGATTGCAGAGGGTAGTCAGGAGTCACCCACAATTTTGCGGGTCTGGAGTCACATGTAGGCCACAGCAAGTGAGTCTGTCAGATGTCCTTCCGAAAAGGATATGACTGAACTAGGTGGGTATTTACAACAAATCAATGGTTTCACTGCATTCAATGGCATATTTAATTAACTGATTTTAAATTCCAACAACTGCTGTGATGAGATGTGAACCAGCGTCCGTCACAACATTTGCCTGGGCCTCAAGCTTTACTAGTCCAGTTATGTAACCAATAAACTAGCATCTCCCAACTGCATTTTATGTTTTTAAATATATATTTATCGACTTACATTTAAAACATTCATTTGATCATGTTCTTGCGCGCACTAATACATTTATGTGAATGAATGCCTCTGCAATGCGGCATCAGATTATACCTGCTGTAATGTTTAATGCATTGGTAATGTTGTTGTACACTTAATAGCCTCAGGGAAGTCCCGAATTTCTCTTACATCTTTAAAGGTAAAAGCATCAGACTGGCAGATTCATAAATAAGCTCGGTATTGGGAACTCACCACAAGCAACGCCATGGGAATTTGTATTACATATTTTTGACCTCTTGTGGCACTGCACACAGAATCAATAACAACTGAATTCTTCAAGTGGTGGGGTTAGAGCGTGGACGACATGTATTATGATACAATTATGTGATTCAAACCCTATTTTAGCCAAAGTTTCTGTTTCTATCTTTATCTTCCATTGTAAATTCCTAAATCCATACTTATAATGGAGCTACCTATTTAAATAGATAAGATTGGATGTGTGCGCACCTGCCTAGGAATTGCAGCATGACAAGATGACATTTGTAGTACCCAACATAAATGTATTGCAACTTATTATGGATAAGTTGATAAAGTGCATCTTAGATGCAAGATGTCTTGCTTCATGTGTTGGCACTTTAAATAGTTGGAAGTATTTTATAAAAGTCAAAGGAAAACACAGTTGTCATTTCACTCGGGCTCATTTAATACTGAACTGCAGCTTCCAAACACATAAAATTTGCAGACATCTCTCACTTTTGCATATTCCTAAATGGAACAATCAAACTTTGCGGCCTTACAGCAATTTACAATGTCCTATCATGCAAGGTACAATGAACACACTACTGTGGCAGATACACTGTTAAACAAGCAGATGTTCAGGACCTTCTTCTCACCTCAAACCTATGAACTCATCTGTCCACCACTGAAGGGAGAATAGCAACCACTTAGGAGCTAAGAGGATGGTTTAAAAATAGAATTACAACAACTAAAATATATAAAGACTTCGTGATCACCTGCAGCTCACAATCGTATCAGCCCACTTTCACCCAGAATTTTTAAAAAGTTTCCACAAAATTAAGGCACTATCTCTGAAGAAAATTCTAGACCAGATGGAGTCCAGAACTGTATTAATACTGTTTTTATTCAAGTATACTCTTAAATAATTATGATTTGTGGACCAACTACAATTGTAAATGTATTTTAGCTACAGCCAAACACCAGATGGGAACACTGTGCTTGCATTCCTGGGCCCTGTGGAGGAGACAATGTTGATCATTACTGGAATGCCATTACGGAGACTGCGGCCAACAGCAGGGCTATAAGTACTGAAGATGATAGTACCCTTACATCCAATCTTCCTTTGCACATCTCACTTTCCCCTCATCCCATGTTCACTTCTTGTAACAGGCTGCATATGGTGTCGGCATGCAGCTCTCAGCTTCCATTGTTCCCTGCACCACAACTATACTCTTGTGCCTCACTCCTTCCTGATAATGAAGTGATCCAACCTGACAAGGCAGAAGAAGAATAATTACAGAATGGGGATGAAGCAACTAACTCAGGCACTGGCATTGCACAGACTTCAGAAGATAGCGTATGGAAGGGATCTGTACACGGTGAAGCAAAGCACCTGAGTGAGCTGCAGCCAGAACAGGGAACAAATTCAGCACAGGTTCCAAATACCCAGAGGGTAAGAATAAATTGATTTGACTCCAGAGGACTTGGATTCAATGGGGGTCCACAGAAAAATGTGACAGATATGTGCTGTCGGTGATAGAAGGCGTCAATTAATAGTGCAATTGAGCAGCACCTGCTCAGCAATAACCTGCTGACTGATGCCCAGTTTGGGTTCCACCAAGGTCACTCAGCTCCTGACCTCATTACAGCTTTGGATCAAACGTGGACAAAAGAGCTGAATTCCAGAGGTGAGGTGAGAGTTTGAACAGCAGGAGGGCTGCTCATTAAGGCTGCATTTGACTGAATGTGGCATCAAGAAGCCCTAGCAAAACTTCAGTCAATGTGAATCAGGTGGAAAACTCTCCACTGGTTGGACTCATACCTGGTGCATAGGATGATGGTTGTAGTTATTGGCGGTCTGTCATCTTAGCTCTGGCCCATCCCTGTAGGACTTCCTCAGGATGGTGTCCTCGGTCTAATCATCTTCAGCTACTTCATCAATGACCTTCCCTCCACAATAAGATCAGAAGTGGGGATGTTTGCTGATGATTGCACAATGTTCAGCACCATTCGCAACTCCTCAAATACTGCAACAGGACAATATCCAGGCTTGGGCTGACAAGTGACAGGTAACATTCATGCAACACAAAAACCAGGCTATGATCATCTCCAATAAAAGACAACCTAACCACCACCCTTTGAAATTCAATGGCATTACCATCACTGAATCCCCCATTATCAATAACCTGGCGGTTACTATCGACTAGAAACTCAAGTGGACCTACCACATAAATGCAGCAGCTACCAGAGCAGGTCAGAGGCTAGGAATACTGCAGTGAATAATTCATCTCCTGACTTCACAAAGCCTATGCAACATCTACAAGGCACAAGTCAGGAGTGTGATGGAATATTCTCCACTTGCCTGAATGAGGTCAGCTCAAACAACAAAGGAGCTTGATACCATTCAGGACAAAACAGCCTACTTTATTGGCACCATATCCACAAACACCCACTCCCTTGACCACTAACACTCAGTAGCAGCAGTGTGCAATATCTACAAGATACACTGCAGAAATTTTCAAAGGTCCTTAAATAGCACCTTCCAAATCCACAGCCACTTCCATCTTGAAGGACAAGGGCAGCAGATATATGGGAATACTACCACCTGCAAGTTCCCTTCCAAGCTGCTCACCATTGACGTGGAAACATATTGCTGTTCCTTCATTGTCACTGAGTTAAAATCCTGGAAGTCCCTCCCTAATGGCACTGTGGGTCAACACACAGGATGTGGACTGCAGCGGTTGAAGAAGGCAGCGCACCACCACTTTCTCAAAGGAAACTAGGGACAGGCAATAAATTCTGGCCTAGCCAGCAACACCTACATCCCATATGTGAACAAAGAAAAATCAAAAATACATACAGGGAACTGGTTGGTATATTGGGACACCTGTTGAAAAGCCTACATCGAATTAAAAGGAGCGTGGAGCAGGGCTGTACTGATTAAAAGACTCAGATCTGAAATGTTAACTCTGCTTTGCTCTGATGTTGCCTGAGTATTTCCAGTATTTCCCACTTTATTTCGGCACCAACCTGATACACAGGCTGCGCCGGAATGGGGGAGCAATCTTTTCTAGCGCGCAAGCAGTGTTCAGCTTCACATACACATCTTTGAATCAATATTCTTTCCAAGCCCTGCAGTCACACCCTGGAAGCTCCCACACAGGCCAGGAACAAGTTAACTCCTTTAAGTTATTATTCATGCACTGTCAAGTTCTGCACATCCTCCAGATCAATGCAGAACTGAAGCATTATTTCAAGTTACTAGTAGCTTGCTCATGGTGACATTGCTTTTATTGTACCCATGTTATGCACTTGTACAAGAGTTGTGCACCAAAGTCAATAGTCATATCATCAGTGGATAACCTTGGTTGCCCAGTAGCCTCCCTGAGCCTTGCAACGATGGCTCCAGTGTAGCTACCTTAGGTTACTGTTACAAAATTAAAGCATTAAGAAGGCTGCCAGGATACTGTACATTGACCTGCATAAACTGATGCCTACGACCACACATCAGCTGAAAGTGGAATATCTTTTCTGACGCAGTGATGACATATGCCACCCACAAAGTGAGGGACATGCAATTAGTGGAACCCTGTACAAAAGGGAAACCTGCAATCTGGCTGAAACCAGATGCTCACTTCCTTCTGCATGTCTCTGCCAAGAGAAATTGTATTCAGCTCTCTTTGAATTGAGAACCTCTGTGACCTCCCTCACATAGTCATGGACAGTGAACTGTGAGATGTAGCATATAACATCAGCTCCGCTCCAAGGCCAGGCCTATTAAAGTTCAGTCACTACGCACACACTGGCAATACAGTCCTTGCCCTACCCTGTGGTGGCAGTCATGGCTGCAGAAGGAGGCTGATTTCAGGGAGGGCTTCCTTACTGAAGTATAGGTGCACAGACATTGCTGCTTGCTGACGTTCAGATAGGAGAAAAGTTCCCTCAAGTCCCCAGGCAGATTACGGCCTGGTGTTGAGTGCTCTCTTCCCTGATATGCCTTTTCCAACAACCCGCTCTGCTCTGAATTATCTCTGCACATTGGTCCAGTCATGCTGAACTGCAAGGAGAACATCTATTAGTGCAGTCATAGTTTGTGAAGAAACCTTGAAGTAATCAAGTCATAAGTTCATCAGCCCCTGCCACATCAATCCTTGTAAACATTTGCATCTTGAAACAACTATAGAAAATGCAGCCACAAGAAAACAACCGGTGCTTAACCTGTAGTTAAGGATGCCTTTAAATAGCACTGGTGGAGGGTCCTTCCTGCTGCTTAACACCTGTTCGGTTGTGCAAGGTTCAGAAAGGGCATTGGTTGCTGTTAAGTTCCAAAATAGCTTGGTATGCTTATTGGTTCATACCTCTGGCAGATATCCACCACACACGCATGCGCTAATGCTTGCACCAATATGGCATCTGGTGCGATTCACCCCACAAGTGTGCACACATGTACCATAGGCGTTATTTTCAAGCTTAATGAGCACTCTTAAATCTAGCATTAATGAATACAAATTCTTGTCCACCAAATGCAGCCACATCTCACTTGTCAATTGGAGCATGGCCATTCTATTCAAAACAAACTAACAGTAGTTACTATGATTTTAACATTTATTGACCATTGGAGGAAAGTCACAACTATTAGTTATTTTACAGTAAACTGGTTTGCTTAGATTGATAAGATTGCAGGCATGCGCTTTTCAGAACAATTTAACTCCACTTTCATAAACACATACAAGCTCTCAGAATCTGATCGTCAGAATGGCTGAACCATTTCCAAGCCTGTTGCAGTTTGCACTTGTCCAAAATATTAAAGCAAAAGGAAATGAGAAAATGATGTGTGACATCTTGAATATCACTTTCAGCTGCAGTGAAGAGGTGAAATTCACAGAAATGTGTGACACCATGCAGATGACGACTTTAACTGTAGGCTCCTGTCAGAAAAACTGAAGGAAATGGTTACATCCTGTGCAACTGCAAAATAAAATTATTTTAGTGCCAATTTTCAGACCTGTACCAGAGCCCTAATGCCACGTTCAATAATATTTTATTGTAACTTCTAAATTTTATCTTTTATAATGTTTACCTTAAAAGGAAAGAATTGAGGTCACCTGTAATACCACTTCAGTATGCTAACTGAAGTTTGCTATTATAAAGGTCGTATTAATAGCATTGACATATGCTTGTACAATTCCACCTGTGAGAAGGTAACCACAACTATACATATTTTCTCCTAACTGAAATATTTTACAGTATTATTTGTTCTTTCAGCAGCTACAGAAGCAGGTACATTCTTCAGCCACAGCAATTGACTGAGTTGCCTTTAATATATTTGAAAGCTGTGGCTGGAAGCACCACAAGAAATATTTTCTGGCTGGTATCTGGCCAGGCATTCTTTCCCTTGAGTACCATCTTCTAATTGCAACAGTCACCAGCTGTCTATGCTGGCACAAAAACCAGACACGATCTGTTTCCCTGTTGTCCAAGTTCAATTATTCAGTACTAAGCCAAGACACTAAATGTGTACAGGAGATCTGTTGGGTCTTACCTACAGCTCAGTGTTAAGGAAAAGGAGAGTGGAGTTTCCTATCTCATATTAACTGGTTTGTTCCTTGAAGTTTTTAACAATAACAAAAATAGCTGTCTGCCTGAATGCTGTTAACTCATTCAGAGACTTGCTTTTGGTTCTCAGCAGAATATCCAGATGCATTTAAGAGCTGTTTTTCCTGATTTGGTCTATAATTTTTTGAGTACTTATGTCAGACTTCCTGACTTGAAGTTTTTTTGTGTATCTTTTGATAGACTATGTCATTGTTATGATCCAAAAAGTAATAAAACATTTCATCTAAAAGAAAGCCTCTGAATATTACATAATTTCAACTGCATGATCGATACAGCAGGCTATTAAAGTCAAAATTGCCTATCTAATGAAATGTAAGGTATAAAAGTTACAAAAATGTTCAGTTTCCCGTTGGATTCCTAGGTTCATATAACCATACAGTACAGAAAGGGACCATTTGGCCCATTGAGTTTGCCAGTTCTTTGAAAGACTGTCCAATTAATCCCATTCCTCCAGTCTTTTCCCAGAGCTTTGCAATATTTTTCTGTCACTTCCCATTTAGATGTTATTATTAAATCTACTTCCACCATCCTTTCAGGCAATATAATCCAGATCATAACTCACCGTAATTTTCTTTCTTCTTATCTCCCCCCCGAATTCTTAGGTACCAATTACCTTAAGTCTGCATCCTGTGATTACTATCCTCTCAATCTGCTGCTAGAAATAGGATCTCCTATGTGAATGACAGGCTGCTGAAAACAGGCATACCAGTTACAAAACATTTCCATTTCTTCCACAATGCTTTCAAGGGTGATAACCCAAACAGCTGAGGAAAATTATTACTTAGAAGTCAGAATTACAGGGAAGGTATTTAATCTGGTGAATCATACACACCTGAGGTACACCAGCAAAACAAAAAAACTACCTAAGTTTTAGGCCTGGGATAGTAGGAACTGCAGATGCTGGAGAATCTGAGACAGCAAGGTGTAGAGCTGGATGAACACAGCAGGCCAAGCAGCATCAGAAGAGCAGGAAGGCTGACGTTTCGGGCCCAGACCCTTCTTCAGAAATGGCGTTCATGGCAATCAGAAAAGATGGCATTCAGCATTTCTGAAGAAGGGTCTGGGCCCGAAACGTCAGCCTTCCTGCTCCTCTGATGCTGCTTGGCCTGCTGTGTTCATCCAGCTCTACACCTTGATGTCTAAGTTTTAGGCCAGTTAGCTTATGCATGCAGCAGGTGCTCAACTTGTAAATCATTAAGGAATGTTAACTGAAATTTCAACAATCCCTTTTGGGCTTCAAAGATGCTTTGAATAGCGATCTTTGGCTTTTATTTTGGAAAATCTTATAAATTCATAGGTCATCAAAAATTTCCATATTCTGAATCAGGAATATCTGCCCATGCAATAAGCTTACAAGTTCAGGGTCTCTGACTACACACTTTGAGTTGATACAGTAGAATGATGTGTAAATCATATGTTAAGCCATCCAGAGGGTGGCACCCACAGCTGACAAGTGGCACCATATGTAGGTGGATGTAGTACCATCTTGACTTCGTTTGTCAACATCAGTAATTCCTAATGAATGGATTTATGACAGGAAACACCAACAAATTGTGAGTTTTCTTCTCCAACTCCAGAATCTCCATATTGGTTTATATTGTCTCATGCAAGAGAAATGGAACATAACTGAATAAATTATTAAATTTTCAAATGTACTTTCATTGTTACCAACAAGGAAGAATTTAAAATTGAATATAATAAATGAAGAAACTATCTGTTTGACAGTGTCCAATGTAGTGAGCCATGGGGACACATACAACAGGAATGAAAAGTTCAAATAGATCCACCTAGAAAAAGTGATTGAGTTTTTGAAGAAATAACAAAGAGGGTTGATGAGGGCAGAATGGTGGCCGTGATCTACATGGACTTCAGTAAGGTGTTCAACAAGGTTCCTCATGGTAGGCTGGTTAGCAAGGTTAGATCACATGGAATACAGGGAGAACCAGCCAATTGGATACAGAGCTGGCTCGAAGGTAGGACACAGAGGGTGGTGGTGGGTCGCTTTTCAGACTAATGGCCTGTGAGACCAGTGGTCTGCCATAAGGATCAGTGCTGAGTCCACTGCTTTTCGTCATCTATAGAAATGATCTGGATGTGAACATAGTGAGGTATGGTTAGTAAGCTTGCAGATGACACCAAAATTGGAGGTGTAGTGGACAGCAAAGAAGGTTACCTCAGAGTACAACAGATTTGTGATCAGATGAGCCAATGCGCCAAGGAGTGGTAGATGGAGTTTAATGTAGATAAATGTGAAGTGCTGCATTTTGGAAAGGCAAATCAGGGCAGGACTTATACACCTAATGATAAGATCCTGGGGAGTGTTACTGAACAAAGAGACCTTGGAGTGCAGGTTCATGGTTCCTTGAAAGCAGAGGTAGGTAGGATAGTGAAGGTGGTGTTTGATATGCTTGCCTATATTGGACAGTGCACTGAATACGGGAGTTAGGAGGTCATGTAACAGCTCGACTCGGCATTGCTTGGGCCACTATTGGAATACTGCATTCAATTCTGGTCTCCCTGCTAATGGGAGAGATATTGTGAAACTTAAAAGAGTTCACAAAAGATTTACAAGGATGTTGCCAGGGTTGGAGGGTTTGAGCTATAGTGACAGGCTGAATAGGCTGGGGCTGTTTTCCCTGGAGTGTCGAAGGCTGAGGGGCGACCTTATAGAGGTTTATAAAATCATGAGGGGCATGGATAGGGTGAATAGACAAGGTCTGTTCCCCGGGGTAGGGGAGTCCAAAATTAGACGGCATAGGTTTAAGGTGACAGGGAAAAGATTTAAAAGGGACCTAAGGAGCAACATTTTCACACAGCAGGTGGTGCACATCTGGAATAAGCTGCCAGACGAAGTGGTGGAGGTTGATATAATTGCAACATTTAAAAGGCATCTGGATGCATTTATGAACGGGAAGGGTTTAGAAGGATATGGGCCAAATGCTGGCAAATGGGACTAGATTTATTCAGGATCTCTGGTCAGCATGGACGAGTTGGACCAAACTGTCTGTTTCTGTTCTGCACATCTCTATGACTCTATGGACACTATTTGGACGGACCAAACCATCAACAAGATAAATCAAAGAATGACTGTATGAACAACGTCTGACGTAGTTTAAAAGTATGCTTGATGTGCTCGCAGTATGTTAAGTGACTTGTTGCGCAGAGATTACAGAAGATGCTGTGGACTAACCTAAGTCAGAGGCAGAAATGATTTTTCAAGGCAAGAGTTGACTTTCCGCAGTTTCAACAACAGCAAGAATATGCTTTCCTGTCATTCTATGTACAATTAGTCATTTTCTGATTTTGCATACTCGGCTGGGATCTCACCCATTTGTAGCCGACATGGAAAATGTGGGTGCAAAGAGCAATTTTTTAACTAATAATTCAAATGATAAAACTACCTCTTCAATTGTTATATGTGATGAATTGAGGCAAGTTTAATTCTAATGTATGCCGTGATCAAATATAGTGAATATTGTCTTGGTGACTGTTTTTTGAACAAAGATTTAACTTAGCCTGTACTCAAAAGGTCTAACAAAATGCAGCACAGATGGATAACATGATCGAAATTCACAACACATCACATGCCTGTCACATGTCATGACATGACAACATGTCAACAATGTTTTTCATCATATCCAATATTGCCTTTGAACCAAACAAGACTTGACCTAAGGCTGCCTTATTGTCAGTGGACATGGAAAGAAAAACAAGCGTTCTTATCTATTAGACAAACACCCTGCCGAAAAGAGGTGCCTTTCCTATTTCACTGCATATTTTGGTGGATTACAATAAAACCTTGGTAAGATGTACCATTTATCTGCTCCCCATGAGTTCTTAGTGAAGTTTGACTTTGGCAGGGCTAGACTAGGGGACTCAAAGCATCTGTCAGGCCAGCTTTCTTTCACTAATATTTAATGAGGCAAGGCACAATGCCAGCCCAGCAGCCATAGCAGGTCCATTAGAACACACTGTCTCTGCCAAAACGGTATAAGACTAAACACGGTGTCTTTAAGAAATAGGTCGCATTAGGTGCATCACAGACAAGTATCGAGCTAATGTTTTATTCACGCTAAAGGAGAAACCATTCAATAGCATGTTGCCTTTCTTTTAGTCGTTACAGTAGCATAATGTGATAACTTTGTTCACAGTATTGCCTTAGGCTTCAAGAGAACTATGTCAAGGGTAGGCATGAGAAATCTAATAAGTGCCTTAAAGAGACAGTGACCATTTTTTTCATTCTCCATACATTAGTCCTGAAATAGCTGACATTGCAATTCTCCAATCTGAAATGCAGCCCTGGTGACAAGTTAGTATTTCTAATGTTTTTTTCTGTTCGTTTGTTGGTCCTTCAATCATAATCAAATGTAACATTTTTGCCACTTTAAATAAATCTTATTCCCAGCAGTACAATAAATGCCATTAATTGGTTTTAATACATAAATTAAGAAATTAACTTATACTTTGTTTTTTATAAAAGGGCTGCAGAAAATGAATTCAATTATTCAACTGTTCTGAAAGTCATCAGGCATGTCAGATAGGCAGGATAGTGCCCACTGGGGGGTAGAAAATCAGCAGAAAAGGAAGTTTCCCAGACATCACCATATTGGACACAGGGCCACTTATGTATGCATTCCATCCTGAATCATCTTCACTTCTTCCTGTTAATGACTTTTATTTCAATGGTTGGAGACCAAAAGTCAAATCAGTTCTACAAGTAATGAAGATAACAGGTCCAAGAATTTGTTTAACTGTCACCAATCAGTCACAACACAAAGAGTCAAGCATTTAAAGAAACAGTCGTCTTTCTTGATGTCACAAGAGCCAGTAACATGACACTAATCTACTGCAAAGTTCAAAAATGAGCCTTCAAACATCATTTGTCCATTATGCTTATTATCAGATCTGATAGTTTGCCCAGTATTACTAATGATTGAGCACCTTAGGCTGTTAATAACCACAGTACTCCACAAATACTTTAACTGTTGTATTAAAACTCACAACCGTTTGGGGTAAATAGGTGCAGCACTTCAACTAGCATCATTTCAACAAGGAGGCAATCCACGCATATGTTAGCATTCAACATTGGTTCTGAACCCTGCTAAAATAATCATACAACGACTAAATGATTGTAAACTGTGAAATGTGGAAAGTCAGATGTGAAAGCACAGAAATGGTTTTATCTGATCTTTGCACATGAAATTTATTGCTTTTCACGAAATAAATGTAAAATTCTACATACTAAATTAGTAGTGCCAGAAGATTATTTAAAATTACATTAGTTGTATTAGCTTTTGAGGCACCCTGAATGAACGAGAGTGTATCTATTTTTCTCTGGATCTATGAACAATTCATAACTAACATACTTCAGATATTCACAATTTATAAGCAGTATGACCTGCTCAACAGGAACCCTGAAGAGTGTAGCATCCAGAGAACTCAAAATTAAACCTGAATGTTAAAGATCTTTGAAATAGCCCAGTTCAAGCACTCTTGCCATCATCTTAAAGTGCATACAAAAATTGTGAAAGTCTACTCAAGACATAAATTATACTGTTAAGATTGTATATATGTTCTGCTAAATGCTGGGTGTCAATTTTGACTCTAACTGACCATTGCAAAGCAAGCAGTTAAAATGTCCAACTTTGCCCTTCCAAACATGCTGCCTTCTCGAGAGTTGTAGTTTAATCTGTTGTGTTGGGAAGGAAATAGGTATAGCCATTAGAAAGAATAAAATATCCAGTTTCGGCTTTGTTGGTATTACTAGAGGAATTGATTATAGTTTTAACACAAAGATTAGGCAGGGATACCATTATACTTGGCCCACCAAACCAACCTGATGGCAAAAGGAGCTGTGTAAGAAGAGGTTATTGTTACTTACGTTCTTAGCAGTCACAGAGGCAAGAGTGGATACAGTGGGTCTTTTCCCTGCTTTGGTGGTGTTTGCTTTTAGTTGATATGATAAATAACATGTTGTTATTCAAAGTAAGATTCAATCCATAAAAGCACAAGTGTCTTTCTACACTCTAATTGCTCTATTTTTGGGACCTCCATGTGTATGGAAGCGTTCGGTCAAACATTACTTAAGGTAAGAAATCTGCACCTGCCAAATCTCAAGCTCCTAGTTGCAAGTTGTTACAAAGGTAACAACCCAGATCCTTGACATGAATGGTCTGCTTATTTCAAAAACATTGTTTGGTTTTTTAATCTCCGGTAGTACTGACAGAATTATCAGATATAGCCAGAAACTCTTTGGCATATTAGACACTTCAATCAAACTTTCAAGCTCTTTGAAAACAAGGCCACTGAGAAGGAATGTTACCTGATCTATACAAGTGGCAAGTGCTGGATTTACAGGACCTGTGCTAGCCCTGCAGTAACTCACTAGTACAACAATCCGACAAAACAGAGCCATGACCCCAAACATCATTTAAGTCAATGTTTCTTATGCCTTTAGTTTTATACTTGATCTGCTAGGAGGTCAGATAGCTAGACAGCCAGTTTGCGATGCAGAGTGATGCAAAAAGACATGGGTTCAGTTCCTGCATGGGTTGAGGTTACCATGAAGGACTCTCCTTCTCAACCTCTCACCTAAGGTACGGTGATCCTCAGGCTAAATCATGACCAGTCCGCTCTTGCTAATGAGAGAGCAGCCCTTTAGTCCTGTAGACTGTGGTGACTTTACCTTTTTCCTTTTCTTTTGATCTGCATTTAAAAAGGACACAGCGTAACTCAAGTGGTCCTATTTTTGAACTACTGCCTCAAAGAAAAAGATATGCAATAACTTACACGTATGCATCGCAAATGTTATTATTGCATGAAGACCCATAGTACTTTATAGGCAGTGAAACATTTTTGAAGTGTAGTCTTTGTTATAGGAATCACAGAGGTCAATTTGAACATCACAATGTCCCCCATACAGCAACTTGACAATAACCAGATCAGATTGTTTTCAGCACTATTGGCTGGGGAATAAAAACCACCTGCGTTACCAGGAATAATTTACTAGCCTTTTGAAACAGTATGTGATTATGTTTACACTCACCTGAGAGCAGACAGTTTTGTCTGAAGATAGCACCTCTGACATTGCAACATTTTTCTGTACTGTACTGAAACATCATCCTAGATTTGTACTCATATTTCTGTAGTACTAATTGAAACCATGATTTTTTTGGCTCAGTGGCCAAAGCGCTTCCAGGAGTTCACAAATGATAACTGAAGATATGCATTCAATTTCTTCAGAAATGTTATTTATAAATCAAACTCTTTCCAAACTCTTTGATGGAAGAAGGGTACATCTCCGAAGGGTAATTGCTGTCAGGACGGCAAAAGCATCAATATTTCAGAGGTTTGAAATTTTATAACTTAGTTTTACTTGAGAGATGAAGCTGCAGCAAAGTGCAACATTCCTGTATAAAGCCTCAAAAATAATTTAACAAATGGTAGCATCGTTGAGGATGACAGCTGACTTGTGGTGAATTAAAAAAACATTTTACTCATAAATATATTTGAACTCTATGTAAAGCAATAAAAAATTTACAGCTTTGTATTTTCTGATGAAATATTTAAGAATAAAACTTTGCATGGCCTTATACTGATGCTTGTTATTCTGAAATTCGTGGATTTTCACTCTGTAATTTTGATGGGAAATTAGTGAAATCAATGTAAATGTTTGTTCCTTTTCAGGTTTGACTGAATTCACTCTGGAAGTTGAAGACAGCCCTATGAAGTTTCAGGGTATATTTCTGTAATGTTTAACAACTAAGAAATGGACCATCATTTTACACATACAATATTTTAAGTAAGCGCAGCCAATACACAGATCATGGACACTGATGATTTAGATCTCAGACTCCCAGTTCCAAATGGAGTAATTGAGGAATTAAATGAAAACATTTTCGAGCTGAACCACAACCTTTACAGCTTAATAATATTCAAACATACAGTGGTGGCCAGTTGAGTGCGGCACTTCAGAAGTAAAGTAAAGAATTCAGAGATATTGATAATTGGAATGACAACAGAACAGTGGCTTGAAATATATATATATGGATCAGAACACATACTCATATTACTACTCACTCTAATTGCATATTTTAATTACAAAGTATCTTTAAATATTATAAAATTATCTCCCATATTTTTCTCTAGCATCTCCTTTATTCACCATTCCTTATGTTACAATGGAATCAAGAAATCCCTTTTGTCATTAGTCTACAAAGGGGAAGAAGCCGTTAATTTTATTCAAAAAGGCCACAGGTAACTAGTGTTCCACATTGTGCTGACATCTGTTTTAATGTCTGTTAGTAATGACGGTCTGTGAAGGCTAATCTCAAACAGCAAAAGCAGCGGAGAAAATTTTCCCAGGCAAAGAGAAAAGGTTTGCGTAATTATGAGGATTCAAATTACCTGAAATTAACGTTGAGTCTAGCTCCTGACATCCTCCTACCTTCTTCCAGGTTTTTATATGGCAAGGTTAAAGATCGCAAATGAACCTCAATGGATATGCTGAATAGGTTTTTATGGTAATAGAAATACTAATTTAAAAACATGTTGCCCTAATTTCTAGATTTTCTAACCAAGGGTAAGTTTCCCAACCTGTTAGCAGCTCAGCATTTAGTGAGGTGAGTGCACCAACAGGAGTAGCTTGTCCAGTAATACTGACAAGCTGGGAAGGCTTTGATCACTTACATTCATGAACTCCAGCCATGGCCATTGAGATATTGCTGTTAAAAGCATTTTTTCTCTCAGAGAGCTTTTTCACTACTCGAAAAGTGATTGCCATATTGTTGGAATGCACTTCACCTCACTTTCTATTGTTCATCCCAGCTGTCACTGCTCCCTGCTAGTGCATGGAGTTGCTAATGTAGATCCACCTGTCACGTCTACTGAGGGGAAAGATCAGAGGTCATACCACCACCAACAGCATTGGCAGCAGCTCCAGCTGCTTTTTCTTCAGCTGCATAAGTACATCCCAAGATCCAGATGGAAGGAAGTGAGACCCCAAGAAGAGAGATTACAGATAGAAGGCCAGCTCTCCTAACATTTCTGTACACCAGTGTCATTGGAGGTTTACTCTGTCATGGCAGATTGCCGTTGACATATCCTGGAACAAAAATTCCTTTCAGTGGAATAGAAACATTGCACTGCTGAGAAACTGCCTCACATTCTAGGGCCAGCAACTCCACACCCACCCATCATGGATTTCTGTCGTCTTCCCAAGTTGTGCATTATCCTCTCCTGAAAACAGAGAAACCAGAGAGGTGTTTGTGTTTGTAAAGGCTTATGTCAAAAGGAGGGAAGGGCAATGTTTGCCAAAGGAGACTATGAGGCATGAGTATGATTGAATGTGTATTTCCTGCTCAGAAAGGATTATGAAGTGCTTGCAGAGTGAGGAATGCGTCCAAGCAGAAGGTGCCTTGTCCTGAGAGATACTGTGCAAGAGACTGATGGAGAAGCCAAAGTATAGGACTTGGCAGCTGAAAGTCTTTTTTGCCATCACCTTTCCCAACTACCTTATGTCCTAGATCCTACTGATATGTATTTTTCCTGGTTGGAGGGACCACACTTCTGCTGCTGATATTCTCAGTGACTTTGTTAACATATGGAAAGATTGTCATCTTCCATCCATCCTTAGGAAAGTTCAACTCACTGTAGGTACAGCCCTTCAGATGCCATAACAGAGCTAATAGTGAATGACCTGGTCTCTTCTCCATTTATGGTTGCTGCGGCTTCAAAAATCCAAGCATGTTAACTCACTTGTAACCGATCCACAGTCACTTTGATTGGATGAGCTTTGGTGTCTGACTGCCTTTCCTAATTAATCGGCCAACCTAGATTAGAATGCCAATGTTGTATTAAAAAGACATGGTTAAATCTGTCCATTAGGAAACCTGATCAAAACGGGTCCTGCTGTTCATTGATAGTTTTTTTTCTGGAGGTTATTGAGAACCAAGAAACACTACAACAGTCAATATTTTGTTTGGATCATAAAGAACTGTGCAATAGGACAAGACGATGCATGGGGCTATTCAACTACCTGTGATAAGCCATTTAGTGAAGGTGTGTGTGTGTGTGTGTGTGTAGCATGTTTGTATGTGTGTGTGTGTGTAGTATGTTTGTGTCTGTGTCTCAGAGTCTGATTTTGCTTGAGACACACTAAGTGGGTTACAGGGGGATGGGGATGGGGCTGGGTGGAATGCTCTGAGGGTCAGTGTGGACTTGTTGGGCTGAAGGGCCTGTTTCCACACTGTAGGGATTCTATGATCTATGATCCTATACACAAGTTGCTCAGTTCTTCCTTCACAGTCCCAATGAACAACCTTGCTCTGTCCAAATTATCCTGTCCCTGTCTTCTGGAGGTCAACAACATATAATGACAATAACATGTTTGATGCGTTAACGAAGGTAACAAAGCTTTAGCTGAAATATCGACATTCAAAAAAACCATTTTTTCAAATAAACATCAAATCTGAATGCAGTGGATGTAAACCCCTTCTGCAGATACCAATAGCTCAGCTATTGTCTAATTACTTGTGACTAAGTATAATTCATATACTGGGTTCAATAATTACAATAGACAAGGAACATAAACTGTTTCTATTCATGCTTTACGCTGAAATGATTCCATGTTCTTCACAGGCAAACTGTGACCATGTGGGACTTTGTCAATTTGGGCCAGAAGTCACACCGATTTGACGAATAATCAGATTTTATGTTATTTTGGCCACTGGTTATTCTGCCCCAAAAATGACAAAGCTCAGAACATATTTTATCATTGAGATTATTTTATTGCATTTTACAGTTTATGATGTAAAATATGACAGCCAATATAAAGGAACTTGTATGATTACCTTATGCAAGAAGTGAAAAACAGAATTGGAGTGGATTGGAAAGCCAGGTTTGAATGAAATTGTGAAGTGCAATCTCAGGTCAAAATAATTTTTAACAACTGAAAATAGTCACAAAGTTAATGGGAGTTATTTTGTGACCTCTAATATTATTTATACTCAATACAGTGCTTGCCTAGAGACCCCATCTGAGGATCCTGAATCCAACTCCATCTCCAAACAACTGCATTTCTGTGAGGAGACTCATTAGACCATAAGAAATCGGATCGAGAAAACGTAATTTGGCCCCTTAAGCCTGCCCCACCATTCAACAGGATTATGGCTGATGTGACACTCAAGTCCACTTTCCTGCCTTTTCCTCATAATCCTTGATTCCCCAACTGATCAAGAATCTATCTCAGCTTCAAATATATGCAACAACCCGCCCCAACAGCTTTCTGTGGCAAGTTGTCCCAATGACTTCCTGGAAAGCAGGAATTCCTCCGCATCTCAGAATTGAAGTCCCTTTACTCTGAGACTATGCCCTCTGGTCCTGGACTCTCATATAAGGGGAAACATCGTCTCAGCATTTACTGTGTCAAGCCCTTTAATAGCCTTACATGTTTCAATGAGATAATTTCTCATTTTGCTGAGACTCTACCAATGAGACTTTTCCAATGAGTAGAGTCTCAACCTGTTTAACTGGGCTCATAAGACAATTCCTCCATGCCGAGAATCATCCAAGCAAACATTGTCTGAACTGCTCCAATGAAATGGTATCTTTTCTTGAGCAAGGGGACCAAAACTGTCTGCAGTACTCCAGATGTGGTCTCACTAACACCTTGTACATTTGCTGTAAGATTTCCCTACCCATACATTCCAGCCCCCTTGAAGTAAGGATCAACATTCCATCCACCTTCCTGATTACCTGCTGCATTTCTGTGCGAGCTACGTTTTAAGCACAAGTATGTCAAGTCCCTTTGTGTTGCAGCTTTCTGTAGTTTTTGTCTATTTAAGTAATACTCTGTTCTTTTGTCCTCCCTTCCAAAATGAATATTCGTTTCATTCTGGCCCAACTAACTGAATGAATGGTAAACAAATGCAGCAATTTAAAGGCTGGGAGAAGAAATGGAAACCATTTTTAAAAGCTAAATAAGTATTAGAAATATGCAGTTACTCCTGCAGTCACCATGCCTTCTTTAAGTAACTCAAATAGTCACCTTCATGTCAGCTTTCAGAAGATCCCTAAAAACCTACATTGTTGACAGTGTCTTCACCACAAGCCCCACCACAATCTTTTGGTTTCTCTTCTCACTCCTGCTCAGTGCCTAATTTTGTTTTCTGTTTGTTCGAAACCTATAAAATTGTATATTTAGACTTGTTATTACTAGATGTATTTTTTTTTGGTAATCTTAGAGAATCCTTCTTGAAATGATTATTTCCAGAAGGTTTTAATTGACAATGTAAATGCTCAAAATATCAACAGAGCAGCATATATTATTATTATAGAACAGTACAACATACTAAAAGGAAAGCGTAATACCTTTCCTTCACATATAGCAAAGCCATGTTAAGAATTTTGAAACAATGCATTATTAGCTTGGCAGCTAATCAACAACAGATTGCAGAAGACTAGAATTGTATTCCATTTTCCACCACACGAACAAATCTGAAATGGCCATATTGGGAAGCATTCCCAGAAAGCTGATGTGCAGCCAGGTCAATACTTTAGCCATATAACAATCCCTGATTTACAGCCAGCTGGGTCATATGTGGAGGGTTCAGCTCATAAGCTTCCTACAGACCGCTAGACATGAATTTTAGAACATTCAAAATGTGTGGTTTTTTGATAGTAATCCCAAGTAGGATTATGAGAGGACAGGATGTGTGCAAAAGGGTTTCAGCTGGAAAAGGTTGGTTAAAATTAATTTCAAAAAGTGAATCCTTGGTCAAGTATATTTACAATTACATATAATTAATTTGTTCAAAAACATTGGATGGTATTTAATTGAGGTGACTTGGGTCATGCCCATCAGTTCTGCATCCAGCGGCAATGCGTGATGCCTCCTTTGGAGAAAGTCGACCAAATTAAATGGTGAACTGAAATTTATGGGGCCACTGACAGACTTTGCCAAAAGATGAGTGGCCTGGATCCTGAAGTAAATCCCAACTTGAAGAGCTGCCAGTCAATTCGACACCAATGGCTATCCATTCCTGGCAGCATCACCGGGAATAGTGGCAGTTGTCATCAGTGCAGCCAGTGAGAGGTTTAGGACTGTCAAGCAATCCAGTTCACAGGTGAGTCGGAGCAGGATATTTTTTATATCCCTTCATGAGACATGGGGGTTGTTGGCTGGCCAGCATTTATTGCTCATCTCTAGGTGCCCTCGTGCACGTGAGCAGAGTATCCTATGTGCCTCACTCTGTCCAAGTTCTTTTCAGCCCAATGATCTGTATGTCCTTGCCTACTATGATCTGCCTGTACTGCTCACAAACAAAGCTTTTCATTGTATTTAGGTACACGTGACAATAAATCAAATCAAATCAGGTGGATACAATTATAACATTTCACAGACATTGGACAGGCTTGGGTGGATATGGGCCAAACGCAGTTAAATGGGACTAGTTCAGTTTAGGAAACTTGGTCAGCATGGCCGTTTGACTGGAGGGTCTGTTTCTGCGCTGTATGACTCTATGAGACACTACGAGTGCAGTCTAGCACAATTTGCAACCTCACAGCCCAGCATATCTGCTTGCTCAACCATTATCATCAAGCCAGGGGATTAACCCCTGTTCAATGGAGAGTACAGGAGGACACATCAGAAGCACCACCAGGCGTATCTAAAGATGAGGTGTCAACCTGCTGAATACGACTGCTTGCATGCAAGCGGCGTGGGTAGCGGGTGGTGGATGGAGGTCAGTAGTCATGAAGTCAATGGGTCAGATCTGGACTTGGGGTCATTGGGTGGTTGTTCTCAGGGGAATGGGGGGGCGGAGTGGAAATCAATAGGAAAGGTGAGGTGGAAGCTCTCAGCAGGCCCTCCTCCCTCCCAATGTTTGCACCTTTGAACTTTATTGGGACCCAGAAACCAACCTGGCTAGGGATAATATTTTGGACTTCTTATATAGCTTCTGTACCACCTGCTGCTGGTTGAATACCAGTGCTAACAGGATGAAGCCCTTAAATTGGTGATAACTGCCTGCTTAAAGGTCTCAACTGGTGGCAGGATGTCTAATCCAGTCACAGGCTTTCTCATTAAAGGCTTAATCACAGCAAGGCCGGAAGGCAGCCAGCACCCTCCCGTCTGATTAAATGGAGATGTGGGGCAAGCTTTCTTTGTGGGAGGGCATTAAATTTGGCTCATTATATTATAGGATTAGAATCAATAACCTCTCTGCATTTAGGCCCTGATTCTAACTTGGGGTAAAAGGTCAACATGGTAAAAGGTCACAAATGATAATCACAGCTTGCATCATCTTCCCAATAAGAGGTAATTGATGATCAGACCTGATTACCATATGTTAAGTCCAACTTCCAACCAAAATAAAAATGTGAACTTGTCCTCTTTGATAGGAGGAACAGAATATTTTGTATTACAGCACAGAGTATTATACAAATAGTAGGATGTTAAAAGATATAGACATATATAGGGACCTTGGTGTTACTGTGCTCCCAGACACCTGGTGCAAGGGCAGTGAACAAAACATCGACAGCAACTCCTTTTTCTTTCCTTGAAAGCCATTCCAATAAAATTCAAGCCATTTGAAATACAAGATTAAACATTATTTAAGTTTGAAACATTCCATTGAACGTTACCTAATCAATTTGAAAAGTCTTTTTGATCCTTCACCAAACTTTTTATTCAAAAGTATTTCACTGGATCTTTGAAAAATATTTTGAACCATTGCAGTACTTTTAGATATTTAGAATTGCTCATATCATTGAAGCGAAAAAGCATAGGTTAGAAAGATCCCCGACTCAATCCCTGATCTGCACTGCAATAGATCATTTTAGGCAGAATAACAATATATGCTATCCAACTGGCCCAGTGTAATAAAAAGTGAACGAGTGACCTATTTTGATGACCATCTAGCAGCTCCTACTAGAAGTGGGTGGATATAATACAAGGACAGTTATGGATGTAGCTGCAATGCCCCAGTGATTTAACAGTTTGCAAATGTTTATTGTCCAGGCTTAAGAATAAAGAATTCCTGCTTGGGCACGTTATACAGCACACTTGGAACCCATGGTCCTGTATTGCATGAAGAAGCCAACAGCTTCAGGAAATGATGAAAAGGACAGAGAGAAACTGGCTGCTGAAAAAAGAAAAACATCAAAGAAGGAACTTGAGGCATTGAGAAAAGCTAATTTGATGCCACAAGCCATGCAATGTGCCCAATTCCCCCAAGGACCTAATCACAGAATAGGATCATAGAATCCCTACAGTGCGGAAAGAGGCAGTAATGTTTACAGTTTACCTTAGTTGTTGTTCAGCTTTATTTTTCCATCTTGGATCTTTTGGTTTGAAAGCCCAGTCAGTTTGTTTAGATTAAAGGACAGATGGACAATAATCCAAAAATAACAAGATAATAATCTGAAGTAACACATTTGAAGTCATGTTGAAACAAACATTAAAGGGCAGGGGAACAAGATGCAAATAATGGCTCTGCTGGGATTTCAAGCCACTTGGAGCACCTGCTTTACTAGATTTGTCTAAGCTTTAGTGCTGCTGGTAAGATCAAGAAAAGACATCTATAAAAATAGCATGAAGGTTTCCATTTCATTATACAAAATAAGCATCTTCTGAGTTCACCAATAACTATTATGCTTTATGAAATAGACTTACAGATAACAAAAGTGGAAGATACAAGACAGCAGGACACGTTGCAATGATGTAATATTCACCAAAATACTAAAACTATGGCACAAGCAATGAAGATATCAAGGACTTCGACCATCAGGTAGTAGGTATTTCTGATCTAAGAAACACTCCAATAAAACAAAGCAGGCTGTCTCTAAGTATCAGTGCCAGACATCAGAAACAAAAGCAAAATACTGCAAATGCTGGAAACCTGAAGTTAAACTTCAGCTGAGTTCCACTCCCAATGAACCAGTATCATTTCAGAACCTGACATCACATTCCAATAAGATTGCATAAAGCCATGGTGCAACATTATATTGTGGGCAAACTGGCAACTCATGATTTCTGAGGTATGGATGGAGACCTGACAGAAGGTGCAACTGTTAAGGATCCCAGGAGATCAAGGGTAACAGTCTCCAAAATTGAATGTCTACTTTCTCAGCAGGAAGCTCATGCCTGTCCAAGCAAATGGGAGAATTGTGGTTGATGACATGTTCTTCATGCCAGGGAAAGGCTACAATGCTTATGCTGCAGCCTTGCTGAAAGGAAGCTGATGACTGTGTATGGGAAAGTGCGCAAACATTAGTCAGAAGGAGTTACCTTCGAGTGTCACAAGGAATGGATGTCACAGTGGGGAACATGCCGGTTAGGAGGGAGGTTGGGGAGGGAAATTGAGAGGTGAAGTGCCTCACAGTAGCATCATGGAGCAGGTTGTACGTGAAACCTCAAATCAAGTGTTGATTGCATGCATCAAAGCATCATATTCACTGATCTTCTGAAAGCAACACTAGCTTAGCAAATGGCATCCATCTGATCATTGTGCATCTGAAGAGGAACTAGCATAGAAGGACTCAGGAGCAGCAACAGCAGGGACGGGCTGCAGCACAGTGGTGTGACATCCAGACAACTAAGGGCCACGGTGATGATGAGCATTGGCTAAAAACTGAACCGACAGGCACTGCTGCCACTATCTCCAACTGACAGAGGCAACACAGAAGGTGGCTCAGGATGTCCCAGGAGGTATGTCCTATGTATGCCAGCTGTTGGATGAGGGCCTGTCCCCACAATGATTGAGAGAGTCCCATGCCAGTTAGCCTGAAAGTTAATAGCAGCTCCAAAATTCTTTGCAGTGATGCGTTCCAGGGCTCCATGGAGGAATCCCTGCAGAATTTGCCAGAAAGCCAATCACAAATACATGCAAGAGGTTACTGACCCTCTATTCTGAAAACCTCAGGACTTTATTATGTTCCCACTGCATGTAAAAAGCCAAGCAGTCAGGACAGTGGAGCATGTTGTTTCCTAAAGGTTCAAGGAGCTACAGATTAAAAACATATTGCCTTCAGAACATCCTGGGAACAGCCATCTGTTTTTTGTGAACAGGATAGGGTGCCACTCAATAAATGACCACAACTGCCAAATATTCTTGGTTTGTGTTCAAAATCCAGGGAGCTTTCAGCTTCTATATTTTGAAGTACTTAGAAGTGACTAAAGTTTTTAAAGGGTTAAAGGGTTGGCTGGTAGGTGACAACTGCTACCTTCTGGAAATCGGGCTGGCGATATCAGTGAGGAAGCTTTGCACCTTCACTGAGGAGACATATTATGTTGCACATACTTTCACAATGGCCATGCCACGTTCTTTTTCTCTCTCTCTCCTTTCATCTTTTTCCTTTTTCTTTTCATCTTCCTGACATTGTGGGGAGGCCGTAGCGGTGTCGGCGGTGACTCCTGGCTCATAGGCCCAATGCATAGACTCCTGGAATGGTGGTGGGTTGTTGGCTGCAGTGATGGAGGTGCAAGGAGTCCTGGTTTCGTAGGCCTGATGCATGGAATGCTGGGATAGCGTGAGGTATCAGCTACAGTGATGGCAGAGCGGGGACACCTGGTTGCAGTTGGCTCAGAGAGCAGTCCTTGCAGAAGCCCTGGAGCTGTGTTTGGGACCCTGGCCAATGAAGATATGAAGATGAACTCTCTCTCTATATAATATATATATTTAATTTTTATTCCTTTGTACCTCAAAAATGGTGCCAGATTGTGGTGAGAGAACACTTTTCACTGTATCTCCCTAGATATATGTAACAATTCATTCATTCATTAAGCAGTTGACAGAGCTGCTAAAATCAAATGCCTGGACCAGTTGGCAGGCATCCTCTGGGGGCATTAGGCCTAGAGAATTTTAGCATGCTCAGGGCCTCTTGCACGTGTACCGGTAACCCCTCCTCAGCCTGACCTACAGGAGTCAATGTGGTCATTGGCTGAGGTGTGGTGGAGAAACAGCGCATTTCCAGATTATCCTGCGATAAATGCCCCAGGGTCACTAGGTAGTGCTCCTTCTTCCTGTGGGCATCCAGCGGACTCCTTAAAAAGAAGGGGTACCTTGTGGGGGATAAAGGTGCTTTGTCCCCTCTCACCTTGCCATTGAAATACAATAATAGAGTGCAGGTCCAAGTGCAAATTCGGCACCCAATCTGTGTACTGATGGATATTGATCTTCAAGGCAGCTGCCATCCTTTCTGTGGAACCAAGCAAGCACTTACATGGTGGAACCACAACAGAACCTGGTCAAACTGTTCCAGCTCTATTTCCTAGTGTACTGAGGGCTTCTATCTGCTTTGTCTGATGTTCCCATGTCTTTCCCTGCATATCCAACATGCTTTTTATGGTCGAGCACAGAGATTTATCTTGTGCATGGGGATATGGCGAAACTTTGTTTCCAGCAATTTTCCGAGTGTCTGAGACCTCTAGAATTTATCTGCTGGCAGTGTACCCATGTGTATAATGTGCTCATCAGATTCTGAACCCAAAGCTTTATCAGGATAATGCATTCATGAAGATGAATAGTTGTTCAGTGGTGATGGATACTATAGGTGAATGCTGACGTTTTGGAGACTTCATCCTCAGAGGTGGTGTGGTTGAACTGGAGGCTGAGGAGGAGGTGGAGGGGGGAGGTTGTCTTCTCTTCATTTTGCGGGGAAGAGAAGGGATTAGCTGTTGAATATGTACAGCCCTTCTCCGAACAATCACTCACACTGTCTGGCAACAGCAAATAGGAGTTTCCTCACTGGCTTCCTGTGAGAACCCTACCGCCATATCTGAACAGGCAGAGGCACAATGCTCCCATGTCAGCCCTGCAGCCTCCTCTTCAAAAGGGGCAAGGATGTGAATATCCGACATCCTTCCACAGGTCTGGGAGCACTCCTAACTGCTGAGGGCATTCTTATCCTACAAACAAAGAGAGGGGTTGCGTACTACCATGTTGGTCCCAGGAGCATACTTGGCTTTGTGAAGACATGGTCCCTCCCCAGTAAGTGATTACTAAGCACACTGTCGGGAAAATAGTGAAACATTGACAGCATGAGTTGGCTGTCACCCATTAAATTCCCATCATCCATGTGGTGCTTAAGCTTGCACGTGGTTGTGCTCACAGACCTGCCTCTTCCGCTGGTATAGTTAGACTAAGTGATTCTTTTATAAATGTCAGTTTGTGAATGTCTGATGGTTCTTCTTACCCTTGCAGAGCACAGAAGACCATTAAGCATTTTCCTGCACTGGATCCAGATTCTTACACGAGGCGCACAGAACTAACTTGTGTCAGGCAGTCTTACTCAGATGGCAAGCAACAGACATGACATCATTTCCAGGTCCCCCATCCCTCTAAATTTCAATGCCATAACTGAAGATTCCACCATGTTTCATGGCAATGAATGTTTAATCTAGGCTGCAATGCGGATATCAGCTCTGGTATTAAACAACCCATCAATGACCCAAAACACGGTAGAACTAAACATTTTAAAAGAGGACCATCCAAGGCTGACCCTGTGACTGGATCAGCAGTCAGATTAAAAATAACAGGGCAGGTAGAGCATGGTGACAGGACAGGTAGGGCATGGTGATTCAATAAGTACCGTGCACTGCAGGCATGTAATAAATAGAAATTCTGATGAACAGAAAGTAGTGTACACTATGGAAAGATGTGCATCACGGTTATACAACAAAGATAGTGGAACCGACTTGAGGAGGCTTTTAAAATGGACCTGAGAGGAATATGTAGTGTTGAGACAATGCAGAATAGTAACATAAAACACAAAAGTATATATTGTGATACACAGAGAGACGGCTAAAAGTTAAACCAATAGTTATCATGCTGAGACATCACAATGAAGGAAGTGTCCACACTTGAAGTATTAAGTGCAGTTTTCAACAAGGTGCAAACAACAAGAAGGATCACCCTCAGCGGAAATGAATGAGCTGTGAGAAAAGATCAGCAGAACTTTTACAGTCTAGAGAAAACGAGGCACAGATAAAGTTAAATGGTATGAATAGGATGGAACCAGATATTACTTTAAGAGAAGGCACATCAGTATAGCAAGGGGACATGATACCAAAATTTAGCATTCAAGTTTAATGGATAATACAGCAGGCAAATGGACTGTTGGCCTTTATTTCAAAGGGAATGGAGTACAGAACTAGGGAAGTCTTGCTAATACTATATAAGGCACAAGTTAAACCACACCATCAGTACTGTGGACAGTTTTGGTTCCCTTATCTTGGTTCATTCTAGAAATGGAGGAATTTTCTGAGGAGAGGTTGAGCAGGTTAGCGTGGTACTTATGGGAGTTCAAAAGGATGACACCTTATTGATACGTACAAGTTTCTTCGGGGACTTGCCAGGGTAGGTGCAAAAAGGATGTTCTCCCTTATGACAGAGTCTAGTATTAGAGAACATAATCTCAGAATACGGGGTCACAAATTTAAAACAGAGATGACAATGCTCTTTATCTCTCGGAGGGTAATGAATTGGTGGAATTCTTTACCGTAGAACACTTTCAATGCTTGGTCATTAAGTATATTCAAGGCTGAGACAGACAGATTTTTAATCAATAGGGGAAATCAAGGGTTATCAAGAAAAGGCAGGGAAGTGGAGTTGAGACTTGTCAAATCAGCCATGATCTCAATGAATGCTGGAGTAGACTTGATGGGCTAAATGGTCTAGTTCTGCTCCTTTATCGCATGGTTTTATGGAATTATCAATTTAATTAATGAACTCTAAGATTAAAACAAGTGTATTGAAAAATATGAAAACCACTGGGCATTGTAACAATGGAGATAGATATGGAACTGTATCCCCAATTGCTCTCCTCATTGAAATCTTTACCTCCCCATTCACAAACATCTGATCACCCAGAGCTTGCTTATGTGAAGCCTCTTCATCTTTCTTACAACCTTCAAAACTCTCAGAACAGCTCAACTTCACTACAGGTCTGCTTGTACAATCTTCCCCTTCCTGTTCAATAGCCAGCTCCTTCTTTGTTAAATGTCACAATATTGTTTTCTGTGAGGTGTTAAATAAAAGCAAGTTAGCTCTTTTTAGATTAAATGCTCACTCGCAGAATCAGAAATGCGACCCTTGGGCTGTTGCTATAGCATTGCTACAAAATTTTATTTTCCCAACTTTGGTCAAGGCTTCAGAGGACAATGTGAATTGTAATAAGATGAAGGCTTCATTAAAAATGAAAACTAATTATCAAATAAGGACACCGCAATTATTCTCCCAGTTTTATAATAACATACCCTAAATGTGCAAAAGCTGAAATTCATCAGCCAATTCCAAACTGAAGTCAGCAACAAAGACCATTTCAAACTAAATCACGAGCTGCCTTTACCTTGTTATAAGGTGGTCAGGAACATTTTGTGACTTGTTACACAAGAAAACCAACAGTGTATTGACCACCGACTACTTTTAATGATATCCTGTGCAGGGGAGATTTTCCCAGGTTTGTGTCAACTGAATCATGTCAGTGCAATAAATAAACCAGGCAGACTGAAGTTCCTGCCTGCAGTGAAACTGCTTCAGTTTCTTCGACAACTTAATGGAGAAAAACTATCCGAGATCCTTTACAAACACATACTCCCAAATCACCCGATTGTGTGACTTTTCTTGAGTCCAGGCAAGCAGGAAGCCTCCCTCTGTATCTTCAGGGTTTCATTGCCTTGGAAGTCAAATTGGCAGCACTGCTGGAGGTGTCAGTGTACAGACTAAATATTGCATCACCATTAATCTCATCAACACTCTCCCTGGGCCTTTATTCCTCCCTGTTTGCCAACAGAAACTTAGCCAAGGATCCCCGAAATGGATTTCTTGCAGCTTTTGCCAGAGGCCTTTATCAATAGGAGATATTTTTCTTTTATATCTCAGTCTGCTTTTTCAAAATAAATGAAACCGCTTTAACATTGTCAATCAGAAAGACATGCGCACTGCCTGACAGATCTGCCACGTCCCACCTATGTCTCAACACAACAAAGAACTTTGAATGCAGCAAATTAGTTGCAAACTAGAGACAGTGTGTTCCAATTTATTTTGGCTCTCGTTCTGCAAACTTGGAATACAAATCATGCAGCTGTTGTGTGTGCAGTATGGGAATTAACAAGGACAGGATAGGACAGATATCGACTCCTTGCTGAAAGGACAAGCTTAAAAATAAAATGAGGATCTTATGGCACTGTGGTGGTCCCCCTACCTCTGGACCAGAAGGCCTGGGTTCAAGTCCCATCTGTTCCAGAGGTGTGTCATAACATGTCTGAACAGGTTGAATAAAAAGATCTAAAAATAAAACAACTTGTCTGAATGAATGAGTTTAAACTAGACACAGAGCAATGAATACTGATTGTGGAGTTAACATATGCATTGGAAAATTCTTCACATTACTAGCAATTGAAGTAAATTGATCACAGGGCATTAAGCAAAAAATTAAGCTTTGAAAGACTTCTCACATTGTTGCTGCAAAGAAACTTCAGAATCATGAAAGTGCCTTACTTTTGTTAGACTCAACTTTGCAAATTCCTAATTTTTCTGTATCCTGAATTGTGTCAAACCGATGCTGACCATGATGCAAATACAAAGGCACCATAAAAATCAGGCTGACCTTGATGAAAGCTGCTCCAACCACATGTATTTACTCTGAACATGCGGTGGGTCAGAACATTTTGGACAGCAATTGCGTAAAAAAAATGACAGCTCTGGCAGCATGCCTCTGAATTTAAAATCTGAAGGCTACAAGCCTCTTGTTGTGCTTTTACAATAGAAAATTGTTTCCCTTTCAGCTTTCCAGACATCTATAATATCCTTTCACTACAATGTTAGGCATCAATGTTAAAATTCAACATTTGTGAAATATTCACCATTTTAGCTGAGTTATGTACACCAAATGACTTCAACTGTGGCTGGTCAGGCATTTTTCTTTTCTCTAGAATATTGTTTGAAATAGATTATTTAAATTTATTCCTTCACAACCTGACTCTATGTTTCCTTCATAAAGAAATAAACTCGAAGTCCAGCAAATATTATTAACAGTCCTGTGTATAGCTTCAGTCAAGTCCTGCCAAAGTTTCAATGTAAATAAACTTTGTAGTCCTGTTTTATTAAAGTCAACCAAAACGTAGTGTTTCGTAACCAAAAACAGGGCTGATTTTCTGCATCCATACTCCAGTCACAGAGAGCTGGCCACTGAATACAAATATAAGCATAGCGGCCTTTGTATAAAGAACAATTTACAAATAGTCCACATCGTTTCAAAAACTGTTGGCATATTCTTCAAAACAATGATATTCAAAGCTGTATCATCATTTAAATGTGTTATGTAACAGTTTAGTCCTTAACATTTGGTTTTATAAAACAGAAATGTGCAAAACAAAAGAAAAGTCTATATCCAGTTTCTCCTGAATAAACTATCAGAAATTGCATTTTGCTAAATGACAATGATGAATGGCAAATCTGGGAAGTTGTAACATAATTGAAGGCCTCAGATTAAGCCATAAACGGCAAGAATGGAGCCATTGAAATCTATGTCCTTCGTTTAAACCCACAATTAGATTACACCCTGGAACATTCTCCTGCATGTTATTCCAATAAAATATGAGGTTTCATTTGTTTCGTGATGACGTTTTTTTTTAGATAATTACTGCCTTCATAGGCTTTGTTAAAATGCTCCATACCTTTGATGCATTATGGCATTCTCATAATGGCACTAACATGTTTTGACAGTATCAGAGTTTCTTGGGATTTCACCTATTTTTAATAGGCACAGGAAGGACTGCAAAAGTCTATTTGAAGTATCTTCCTATGAATACAAATAGATAAATGCCTGTTCAATAACTGAAAGATCCAGCAAAATGCAACAGTGGAAGTGGTCAAATACTTTATAAAGCATGATGCATGATTCTTTTCAAGACATTGGGCTTTCCACTGATGCAAGTGAATTCATACAGATAGCAGCTAGTCTGCAATCAATGACGTAAGTTGTGAAATTGAATATTCTGGAGCTAGTGGATTTTATTCACACATATTTTCTGTTTTAAAAACTGCTATGTCATTTACACGAATAAAACTTAAAACTTGAGCTCGATTGAGTATCAGCTGTAGCACACTACCAGGTCTAATTATACATGCGGTGACATGTCCATAACCAAAACATGCAGTACTCTAGCTCACCTCAATCATCTCCAATGTCCCAAAAGATAAAATTAAGCCACTATTCACTGCAGGTGACCACATTTATAAAAATAAAATCATGTTAGTCATTTTGTTGCCTTTCTAACCTAACATAGTCACTTTAGCTCAGTTACTTGCTTCACCTCCGAAGAGTCAACATTTGTGGATTCAAACCAGGATGGCATGGTGACACATTGGCTAGCACTGCTGCTGCTGCAGCAGGGACCTGGGTTTGATTCCAGCCATGGGCGACTGTTTGTGTGGAGTTTGCACTTTCTCCCTGTAACTGTGTGGATTTCCTCTGGGTGCTCTGGTTTCCTCCCACAGTCCAAAGATGTGCAGGTTAGGTGGACTGGCCATGGGAAATTGCCCATAGTGTCCAGGGATGTGTAGGCTAGGTGATAGAGCTTTTGGGAAATGCAGGCCTAGGGTAGAGGGGTGGTTATGGGCTCACTTGGTTGAATGGCCCAATTCCACACATTAGGGATTCTAATGAGTTCTATTAAACCTCGTATCAGGTTTTGAACACAGAATTTGTAAATGAATATCCCAACATAAATGTGAATGGACGGAAAGGATGGGAAAGCTTTCAGAAAATTTGGCTTCCATGCCTCAGTTCTCTCATGTTCTGCCACGCAATGTTCCCTAACTAAACACAAATCCATCAAATTCACCTGTTACTGGGCTGACACTTCTTAAGGCATGGAAGCAGCAGTGCGACATTAAAAATGGGATTCTCCAGTAAACTTGGGCTCTGTCACCCAGTTAGTGATTCAGATGGACTTTAGGGACAAAAGAATTGCAGAAGAATTAGGATTTCTCATTATTCTGGCCAACAGCATTCCTTCAGTCAAAACAAAGACTCATTTGTATCACTGGTGTTTTTGGCACCTTACCATGTTGATCCACATCCATGGCTACCAATACATTTATTGTGATTGACTGGTCGATTGCAGAGTCTCTGACAATTGATTTCATCGATTGTTTATCGGCATGCCATTGCATGACTGCCACTTCCCAAAGCCACACAATTTGGAGAAAAGTACATGCTCTTAACAGACTTTGTCAACTTGTTGCAACATGTTTCAGTTTGGTCCAGATGGACCATCATTGCAGTGGAAAGTAAATTTTGTGGCCGCAATGCAACCAAATAAAAAAGAAATATATCAGGACCTTTGCCTTAAGCATTGTTCTTAAATTCATAAAGATTTTACTCTCATTCACAGTAACAATATCAGAAACTTTTGGTATGATTTCCATGACAAAGGACTAGCCTCATCTGTTGTACCAATCAGTCTTCAGTCTCTGTTCCCACTCTGGATACGTTCCTTTAAATAATCAAATAAAATTATACTTCCGGAAAACAGAATCCTTACTGTTTCACCTAATCGTGATTGCTATATGATGAATTTTACGCACTATACACTAATTCATACAAACATACAACATGGAAATCGATTTGCATGCCCTAGATTAATTTGTTATGGCTTTCAATCCATGCAATTGTAAACGTACAGGAAAAACCAATAGTTAAAATGTAACAGGCTTGCTTAATAATATCTTTGTACGGTATGCAAATTGAATAGCTATTAGAACTCCCTATGATCTAGCTAATTTTTGTTTTAACTGATCTCAATTCCGTAATCAGTAATGATGAATTTGTATTTGCAGAGTCCGTATCATGCCCTCAAATCATCCCAAAGTGCTTTGTAGCCAATGAACTAATTCTGAAATGTAGTCACTATTGTTTGGTAGGGAAACCCCAGAAATTAAGCTACATGCACCTTACAGCTGGAACGCCAACCGTAACCTCTCCCCTCAACCCCAGCTTTCTCTCTCCTCCTTTAAGATGCTCCTTAAACCTTATCTCTACCAGTGCATACATATATTGACCAAAGAACATAAAACAGCACAGGAACAGGCCCTTCAGCCCAACATATCTGTGCTGACTATGATGCCATTCTAAACTAATTCCATCTACCAAGGCCCTGATATAGCTGGGTGTCACACTGTTTTCATAGTTCACCTGTCATGCAAGTTTTTTGTTATTCAGAGGAGCAGAGGGAGTGATGTTCAGCATAAAAAAGGATAAAGCAGACAGTCCGAAACTGTGTGGCCTATAAGGGGAAAATTAACAAAGCACTTTAGTGAAGTAAATAGAGCTTTAAAAGCTTAATAATGTGAATCCAGAATTTGACCCAATGTCGAAAAAGAGGCTACAAATTTAAATGAGTGAAAAATAAATTTAAAATAAATATATGGAAAAATCCCAATAACAGGCCAATAAACATTCAGAATAATGTGACAGATAAAGTAACATAATCCAAGGATATTACAGGAATTTAAAATGTGGTTTAAAAGTTTGAGGGCTGACTTACTGGAATATGTAAGTTAGAGTGGCCTTTTCTGGTTGTTGACTTTCTCGTGTGTTTTCGCGCTACTGTAGTCATTTTGCATATTTATTGGGAAGCCCCAGTTTCACACAATGCCACAATTTAGTCCCTTCAACTTTCATCTTGCAACAACAAATTGTAGTCAAACTCTTTAATTATTATCTGCTGGGCACCAGCAACATGTTCTTATCAATGTTTCAATTTGTAATCAAGATTCCACTGGGCTAGGACAAAATCTTATGTATTGAAGTACAGGCCTATATTGAAGAAAACCCAACATTAAAAGAATATATTGCATGTAAAATATGAATACTTTTCCTAAAGAAATACGATTGCCCGTTAGTATCTTCTGAAGGAACAGAGACACATACTGGCTCACTTCATCAGCTGGATAACACGCTGCTGCATTAGCCTTAAAAGGTTAACACTTTACTTCATGTCTGGCTAGTCTCTGTCTGATCTACAGGAAATGTCAGAGGAAGTGTTTCTGGAAGGAAGAGTCCTGCCTTCATTCTACAGCATCAACACTGCTAAGACAGCAAGCACACTACCTCACATTAAAGAAAACACAATGAGTTAGTGCAGCTCTACAGCCTCAACATTAATTTCAAAGAAACATTCACTTTCATTTAGATAGCATTTTTTTTCTGTTTGCCACTGGACACTTAGAACTCTTAACATTCAATAACTCCTAAAACCTCTCTGAAGCCAGCTATCAAATGGCATCTTTCAGGCTAGTTGGTAAAGACCTTGATGCAGACTTTCACTTTATTTGTAATTGGAAACGCTTTTACTGTATCACTACTGACAGGGTACTATCAACAGCATAATGCTCCGCTAATAGAATTGAATGAAATCACTTTAAAAAATTGTTTCCATGCTTACTTATATACATCAAAGATAAAAATCCAACTATTTCACGTTGATCTGCATTGATCATTACATACTGATCAATAACCTGATGGTACCTTCATAAAGGCCGTAGAGCAATGACCAAATTGACAATGAATTTGTTTCAGATAATGACCATAACAGAGGGACACTCAAATAAACTGCTAGTTTTCGTCAAAGGGAATTTGAATCTTTCCTTGAGATAAATATAACTTGTTTGACACAGTGAGGGAGTTATTTCCTTTTCCCCTTTCTAAGCTCCACATTACTTTTAGTTCCCTTCAGTGTCTACACATCTCCACTGTTCTGCCTCCTTGCCAATCCTAAGTGGTTCATTAAAGCAGTGCTTCCACCAGGTGGTTTGTCTCCTTCTGCCAGGTCAGGTTGGCAATTTATTAAAATCATCCTCTGGGGATAATGATAGTCCAAATAATTGGAATGCGAACTCAATTTCCAAGTCTGAAGTCCAATCCTGGCACTGATGTATACCTAACTGTTACCACTTTGGGAAACTTAAAAGTAAGTCAAGATGATGATAGGGTAATACAGCAGTAGCCTGGTGTTCTGGGTGTTTTCAGCTTCAATTTGTCACATAATGAATTTTGAATTCTAGTTCTGACACCATTAAGGGCTGCTGCATTAAGGCCAAGGATTTGCTCAAGGGAAAGAGGAAAAAATTAGAGGATGATCATCGCAGCTGCTCTTGTGCAGTTGGTGAGTACACAGCAGCATTGGTAAAGGCCTGACAGCAGGTATCCTGCCTTGACTGGGAATGATATAAGGCATATGAAGGAGGAAATAACTTTAAAAACAAAAGCTAATTTTTACCAAAGTAGATGAAAATAATGCAATAATATCTTAAAATGACTTCTTTCAATGAGTAAGAAAGACATCAATAAACACTTTCTAAAAGCATGAGCTCAGACTTGAAGTAGACAAGCAGCTTGTAATGCGTCTCCAATGTGTTCCAGGAACAAAGTTCTATTTCATTATCTAAAATCAGTCCCAGGTCACATAGCCACTTCCATTAATAACTACATTACTACACAAAATAAAAGAGATGACGACGAAGCTTTCACCTGTTAAATAATTGGAGAATTTATCGTGCAGTGTTTTTTTTCTCTTTAATTTGGTGCATCCTAATATAATGCATATTAATAAGAAAGTTGAAGCACAATATGTAGGTTGTTCTGCATGGATCTCAAATTCATTACTAAATGCAAATAAAGCTGCCCTCAATTACAAATATAAATCGGTTTGAATAGATAACCTAAAGCCTTACATGTAGAACAAAAACAGAAATTGCTGGAGAAACACAGCAGGTCTGGCAGCATTTGTAGAGAGAAAGGCAGAGTTAACATTTCGGATCTAGTGACCCTTCTTCAGAACACATATATGGATACTGGTCACTAAATGGACCAGAATTTACTATTTCCACATTTCTTTGACAAAGGTGAATCTGATCAAAGTACAGACGGATAAAGTAATACCACATATTGACGTGCAGTACAATTATAGTGTAAAATGAGACCAGCTAAAGAATAGAGAATATGGAATTGTGCTCATAGAGTCAATTATAGATTCCCTACAGTTTGGAAAGAGGCCATTTGTTCCATCGAATCTCCACCGATCCTCCGAAGAGCACCCCACCTAGCCATTGACCCTAAAGACCATCAAGTTCAGGGACAGTGAAGACAGACCGTGTGAAGTCCATGATATGGACTGTCTCATGGGGTTAACCTCAGCTAAGTGTAAAAAGGCAGCTTTCACAATGAAAACCACAGTGACAGGAGTACAATGAAACATGCATCTCCTATAGGCCTGCTGAAGGATAAACAATTTTTAAAAAATATTTTACATTTACCTACAAACAGAATGATATGTTGACACAAATTCCAACTGTCACCACTGACCAAGGAGTGAAATTATGTGAGAAAGTCTGACTGGACATATATCAATTTCTGCCGAAGAGCATTTAAGGTGAAAGTGTTTGGTATGGAACGGTTGGTGGGAGCATAGTGGTACCTGGTTTTCCGTTGCTGCCAATTTGGCCAAAATACAAAGTATCTGCTCTGCTTCTTTAAAGTGTGTGCAGAATTCTGAGAAGGTAAAACTTGAAAAAGTGGAAATCATGCTTGATGACAAGACTTTGCTGCATCTATCTTACACTGGACTAAGGAATGGACCAACGTACAAATGCAGAAACTGAACTTTGCCATTTTGCTTTACTGGTTTCTGTAACAAATGATTTTAGCAAAGTTTGCAATCTCACAACTACTGAGTTTCTATTAATCCTGATTTTCCACTCCAACAGACGTCTTGAACACGTCATGCATCCAGCAGGTCAGCTAATTCAAGTCGCATGAACTTATCTAAAGCCCAGAATTCTCTCCAGAATCAGGTGACTCAAGTGATGCCCATTGCAAGGCAAGACATACAATGGCACCTCCCACCTCCTTGGAGCTGAAGGTTAGCATGAATGAAAGGAATTGAATCAAGCAGGAGCATGAAGATTCAAGTAACTTGAAGTTTTGAACATATGCTGCATATGGCTTAAAAACATCTAAACATGCCATCACTCAAATAAAACCAAAACTCTGTGAATGCTAGAAATCTGAAATGAAAACAAAAAGTGTTGGAAAAACTCAGCAGGTCTGGCAAGATCTCTGGATAGACAAACAGAGTTAAAGTTTCATGTCTGATTACTTTTCTTCTTTAGAAAACTCATACTGGACTCGAAACATTTTCATGTTTCTCTCTCCAAAGATGCTGCCAGACCTGCTGAATTTCTCAAGCATTATTTGCTTTTCTTTCAAAATACCACAAAAATTACTTTCAAAGGTCTGCTGCAGTGAACTTTTCTGAACTTGGTTGGAGCCAGACTGACTAAATTCATAGCTCCAAATGAACGTATTGGATCCAGGGTCTCTTAACACTCGTCACAAATTGTTTTTGTCTGTCTTCAGTGCTCTCCTAATATAGCCTTTTTTTCTGACCTTTTTTTTGAAGTTTGGATTTTAATAGTTTCCTCCAGGCCCAGATGAAGGGGACAACAATTCATCACAATCAAATTCATAGGTGTCTTTCTTTGTTCAAGTAGCTTGTTTAAAACAATGTCTTTATGTGCAGCATCCATAAACAAATACCAAAATGGAACCAGATCTGAAATATATAGAAGACTTATTAAAAATTAACATATTCTGTTTGAATAGGTTGCATTATTTCAAAACACTGTTCATAATATCTGCTGGACATGAGCATCAGAAAGTACTATCTAGTACTAGAATTCAGAGATAATACCTTATTCCACTACTGCCTTAGTTTTCTGCAAGTTCAAAACAGGAAAGGTTTTTAGCTTATGTGTAGACTTATGTTGAATCGAACTTCCATTGACTGCACGCAAAATTACTTTTACTAAATAATAGAATGGTATTTTCCTGTCTGTTTTTAGTCAGGTTTGTTGGAACACATCGTAAAGACAGAACGCCTCCAATGAACCATCACTTCACTAACCGTGATGTACAATGATATTTGATCCAAGGTTTCAAAGCCAAGAGCTTCTTCGGATTACCATTCATAGTAACAGTCAAAGTGAAAAAATGCTGTTGTCAATAATGAAAATTCCACAGAGATCACAGAGGTCAATGCAGATGAGGGAATCCATTTAGCTCACCCTTTATAGAGTCATAGAGCTGTACAGTATGGAAGCAGTCCCTTTGGTCCAACTCGTCTATGCTGACTAGATATCCTAAATAAATCTAGTCCCATTTGCCAGCATTTGGCCCATATCCCTCTAAATCCTTCCTATTCATATACCCATCCAGATGTCTTTTAAGTGTTGTAATTGTACCAGCCAGCACTCGTTCCTCTGACAGCTCATTCTATACATGCACCACTCTCTGTGTGAAGAAGTTGCCCCTTAGGTCCCTCTTAAATCTTTCCCCTCTCACCTTAAACCTTTGTCCTCTAATTTTGGACTCCCCCACCCCAGGGAAAAGGCTTGCCTGTTCATCCTATCCATGCCCCTCATGATTTTATATACCTTTATAAGGTCACCCCTCAGCCTCTGATGCTCCAGGGAAAAAAGCCCCAGCCTATTCAGCCTCTCCCTATTGCTCAAACCCTCCAACCCTGGCAACATCCTTGTAAATCTTTTCTGAACCCTTTCAAGTTTCACAACATCCTTCCTATAGCAGGGAGATCAGAATGAAACACAGCATTCCAAAAGTGGCCTAATGATTTGTCTACACAGCCGCAACATGACCTCCCAACTCCTATACTCAGTGCACTGACCAATAAAGGCAAACATACCAAATGCTGTATTCATTATCCTGTCTACCTGAGACTCCAGTTTCAGGAAACTATGAACCTGCAATCCGAGGTCTCTTTGCTGTCTTCATTGACCTACCTAGAAAACAATTCCAATGAATAATCTCTACACGATTGTCATCAAAAACATTATGGAGAGTTTCCACAACCTTCTTCACGGAAAATCAAAGAATATACTGTTTCAGAACAACACAAGCAAATTATAATAAACCACACAACTATTATTTAGAGAAACACATCTCTGCTCTTTCCTAATAGATGCTGTTTTAAGGAAAGCTGTCCATTGCTCACAGTCATGTGATTAGTTTAACCTTTCCCTTAGTGTATTGCAGGTACAGCATTTCGTGGTTGATTTGATACAAGATGAAAGAAGGCTAGCAAAATGCAGGAAGTTCCGTCAACAGTATCCACTTCTACCAGCAGGGTTGTCAAGGCTCCAGAGTTGATGGCTGACTGACTGGGCTGGCAGCAGTGTGAGTCCACTCTGCATCCTTTAGCTGGACTATGAGCCTGGAGATGGCCAATGTACGAAGTCAGCTCTGGAAAAATTGCTGTCATGATCCTGCTGCTGGCAAGTGCAGTTTGGGACTCTCAGTTTGTCGTGACATTCTGTCCCAAAGCCCACAGTAACTTCCTACCCAGTGTCTGTGTGGTCCAGGTTCGCTGCCACACTCTTCCTGCAAACACAATGTTCCAGCCTCAAGTCCCAATCCAGTACCTCAGTATTAAAATGGACTGATACTTCAATGCAGCATTAATGCCGTGTAACATTTTTAGAGTTGCCGTCTTCTGAATAAGGTGTTAAATTGAGTAATCCAACTGCCAGTTATGAGGAACCATTCCTCACTCAACAACTGCCTTAAAAACAAATCAATCATCATTTATCTCACTTGATGTATGTGGGACCTTGTATGTACAAACAGGTTGTCAGTTTTTACCTACCTACAAAAGGGTGACAATGCTTCAGTATTATTATGTATGAAATAGTCTATGGTTCCATAGTGCATGATATAAATGGAAGCTGTTTATTCTTCTTTGATTCATAGCCAGTGTGATCATAATTTTATCTCCTCTCTCCCATATGCAATAGCAGCAGAAATAAGCCTTTTGGCCCCGCAAGCCAACCCTGCCATTCAACTTCATGACCATAATTCCCTGCTACTCCAATCAGTTACTTACCGATTCCATTCTCCACCTGCAAGGTTATATTTCAGTCACTAGTCTTTAGCATCTACTTCATTTTCCCAATTCATAGCTGCTGGGAATTTCTCAAGAGTATTCCATTTGGGCTAAACTCAGAAAATCTCAGGTCTTCATATCGGCTGGATGCTAACAAATATTATCCTATGCACTTTAGTGCCAGAACCAGAATAACGGCCCTCAAATGATATAGTGCAGTCAAAAAGCTCTGGTAAAGTTCCAAGTAGCTGAAGATGGATGTAAAAAGATAAAGCAGTGGGAATTCAAAACAAAACCTTGAATGTGATGATCAATTGGCAAAAGCAAAGAACACAGTTACTGTTTGTTGGGGGAAAATCTCAGGGGGAGGTGCAGAGTTGAGTGTCCCAAGGATCAGTATTGCAGCCTGTACTATTTCTAATCTATGCCTGTTACTTGAATTCAGAATTGCTTACATTTGCTAATGGTTAAACTGGGGGAAGGGTGAAAAATCTGAGGCAAAGTCAGAAACATGTAAACGTATGCAAACAGTCAGCTGAAACTTAATGCAGATAATGTAGGAAACTCTACAAGGAAATATTAGTTCTAAAAGTACACTGTGGATGGTGTAGAACTAATTAAAGGTAAAAATGAAACAAAGCTGGTGATAATAATAGATATGGAACTTAATAAGCCAAATAACTCTGAACAGCAATAAACAATTGAACGCTAAATTATGTTGCTAACCAAAAGGATACCAGCTAGAGGAGTGTTTTAGTGACATTCGGTGATTTAGTTAGAATGCTCATTGTGTCTGTCTCAAGTTCCATTCAATAAGACAGTAGAAAGATATTTAACTCTTTATGATAGGCAGCAAAGAGCTATTAGAGCAATCTAGAGCATCTGAAGAATCAGTAACAAACACAGAACACGGGGACAAGCCTTGAATAGCGATTTCAAGGCACAACTTTTAATTGATATAAAAAAAAACTGTGACTTGACTTTAATGTATTCCTTGAAAGTATAACAAGTTTCATGGACTAACACCGGTGCCAGGTCAATTTACAACCTTATTTTTCCAGCTAAAAGCAGGCACCTGCGTGGATTTTTGACATGGGGTGAAGAAAGAAAACTTTAAAAAACAAAATATGAAATTCACACAAATGATTTTTCTGAATGCCATGATGGTGGAGTTATCAGATTAGCTTCCATGAGCTGAATGGTTTTGTCTTACATTGAGTTCTAAACAAAATATTGCTATGATGGAATGTTACCAAAAAACAGTTTTCATAAATAAAAATTAATGAATAATGGAGAACCAGGATGCTTGGAAGGTATATTAGGAAAATCAGAAGAGTCTGGCAAGATTTGTTTATCATTTGCAAAGATAGTCTTATGAGTCTTTCTGAAGTAAACCAATAGTTCCTTTCTTTCTCGTGTTCTAATTAGCAAATCATTCATCCAGATTGCATAACAAACAAACTTTGCAAGTACATTTTGAGCAGGGGTGTATGTTCATTTCCACATTCATAGAGCATGCTATATGAATAGATGTATATATATGGATTAGTCAATTCACCAGCTCTCAAAGGAATGCTGATATCTTCTTTGGACTCCGTCTGTGTTAGGGAGGATCGTCATGCATCCACAGTTGAGCATATGAACGGAATCTGTCAAGGGCATTCTACAGCTACAGGTATGGTGAAGGAAAGTATCCATTTGTGGAATTAGAAGGAACCCTCCTGTTCATGCAATGGAGGAGGTAATCAATAAAGTATTAGTCTTTCATGCTATTGGCCATGACAGAGTTGATGAAGAAGTTCTATGGCCTCAGGAAGAGTGCCAAGATAAAATGTGCCAACTCAAATGAATGTATTCTGCTTCCGCCAAGTACCAAGTGCACATGGTGCCACGTCAGCAGTGTAACTTTGCAAGCACTGCTTCAAATACTCACATCTTGGATCCCTGAACCAACCGTGCCTACAAAGCTTTAGCATCAATGTGAGGTCTGCAGAAAGGAATGGATTCTATTTGTCTCTTATACAGTAATTGTTAGACAATCTTCTGTCAGCTAGTTAAAGCATTAAATCATTAACTTAAAGGAGTCAATGGCAACACAAAGTAAATGACATACTCTAATACTGCAATAAGACAGTGTAGAGCTACAGGAACACAGCAGGTCAGGCAGCATCAGAGGAGCAGGAAAGCTGACGTTTCGGGTCAGGACCCTTCTTCAGAAATGGGGTAGGGGGAAGGGAGATCCGAAATAAGTAGTGAGGAGGGGTGGGGGTAGGTAGATGGGATGGTAATAGGTGAGTGCAGGTTGGCAGTGGTGGGGATTGGTCAGTGAGGTGAGAGGAGTGGATAGGCGGGAGAGGATACGGACAGGTCAAGAAGGTGGGGATGAGAGGGAGGGTTGGTCATGGGATGAGGCTGGCGGTGCGGAGATTTTGAAACTAGTCAAGTCCACATTGAGACCATTGAGTTGTGGGCAGGACAACTCAATGGTCTCAATGTGGACTTGACTAGTTTCAAAATCTCCCCAACCCCGGCCTCATCCCATGACCAACCCTCCCTCTCAGCCCTGCCTCCCCGATCTGTCCTTCTTCTCTCCCACATATCCGTTTCTCCCACCTCACTGACCAATCCCCACCACTGCCTACCTGCACTCACCTATCACCATCCGAACTACCTTTGCCAGCCCCACCCCTCCTCGCCCTATTTATTTCTGAGCTCCCTTCCCCCTCCCCCATTTATGAAGAAGGGTCCGATCCGAAACATCAGCTTTCCTGCTCCTTTGATGCTGCCTGACCTGCTGTGTTCCTCCAGCTCTACACTGTGTTATCTCTGACTCCAGTATTGGCAGTTCTTACTATCTCTAACACTGGAAACTAATTTCAAGGAAGAATCTTATTTGCTCTAAAAATGTCTAGCACTGGGACAATGTGTAGGTCCCAAATCTTTGCATGTGTCAAAAATGCACCTTGTGTCGATGTGTTTCAAGAGGCTGCCTCCTCATTCAAGACTTAATTAAGGATGCTAAGTGGAACATCAATGTGACCAACAGGTCCATATTTTAACAAATTTTCCTTGTTTTGATTGTTTTCCAGCTAAAAGCAGGCACCCGAGTGGATTTTTGGGATGTCTTTTTTCCCTGTTTCCAGGACAGCCTATGGGGATGAGCCTCTGAATATCCAATATCTCTCTCCAGTTTTTGTCTGAAAGCATGTCTGCTGGGTGGTTGGCACCTATTATGGGCACCATCACCCTTCCAAACCGCACACACCTTATATGAAGGCCATTAGCAGTGCACCACATTCCCCCGACACCCCAAACCCCTTTCCTTGTCCCACAGTTGAAACGTTGCCACCTCATTTACAAGACACAGATACAGGAGGATGGATGGGTGGATCTGAAGATCTGGACAGCTCACAGCATCACTGGGAGAAGTAGATGCAGAGGGAAAATGCAGGCAGTGTTGAAAAGCTTCTAAGGCTTGATTAAAAATGAAGGCCCAAAGGTGTCATAGTCATCACTGCGGAAGGTCAGCCTCAATCCGAGAATGCTTCCGACTGTGGCTGTGCTCATTTCAGCTTGGTAGCTCCATGATTGCAGCATGGACCACAACTTCTGACGTTTCTCTGCCCACCAACAATCTGGCCACCTTTTAATCCTTGCTGTACCCCTGACACAGTACAGATCCTGCCTGCTTCCTCCTGGAGGCAGGAGTCAGTCAGGAACTGACCCCATGCACCACATTCCAAATTTTAATATCACCTCTATCCCAACTCCAAAGTCACATCCATGGTGCTGGGAAAATTCCATCCTTTGTTTTTCTAACATGAAGGGTCATCATGTATAAAGTCTAGGGACAAATCTAACAAGACAGGACAGAGTTAATTCCAACTTGTTTCATTTTAGAGAATTCTTAAAGAGGCAGCAGTGTCTGTGGTATCTTGGCTAAAGATGATCAAAATGAGAATTACATGTTGGATCTGTAAAAGGGTCTTACAGAATCATACAGCACAGAAACAGAGTTTCCATCCAACTAGGCCCCGCTGGCCATGTTCTCAAACTAAACTAGTTCCACTTGCCTGCATTTGGCCCATATCCTTCTAAACCTTTCCTTTTCATGTAGTTATCCAAATGTCTTTTAAATGTTGTAACTGCACCTGCATCCACCACTTCCTCTGGCAGTGCATTCCACACAAGAACCACGCTGTGTAAAATAGTTGCCCCTCATGTCCTTTTTAAAACTTTCTTCTCTCAAATTAAAAAGATGCCTCCCAGTTTTGAACTCCTCTACCCTAGGGAGAAGACCCTTGCTATTCACTTTATCCATGTCCCTCATGATTTTATAAATCTCTATAAAGTCACTCCTCAACCTCCTATGCTCCAGTGAAGAAAGTCCCAGTTTATCCAGCCTATTCTTATAACTCAAACCCTCCTTTCCCTGTATCATCCTTATAAGTCTTTTCTGAATTCTGTCCAATTTAAAAATATCCTTCCTATAGCAGGATGACCAGAATTGCACACAGAAGAGGCCTCACCACCGGCATGTACAACCTCAACATGACATCCCAACTCCTGCACTCAAAGGTCTGAGCAATGAAGGCAAGCATGCTAAATGCCTTCTTAACCACCCTGTCCAAGTTTCCAGTCTACTTTGATGTTGAGATACAGTAAGTTGATTCAGTAATATAAATTAAAGTATGATAAACAGAATGTGTTTTTATAACGTTCCTGTATATGATATGATATGATAGAAGAAATGGAGAAACCATATAATTAACCAGAGCCAGAACGAAAAAAAATGCAATTCACTTCCAGAGATAGACAGACAGAAATGATCTGTAAAATGATAAAAAACTTAACTCAAAAATGCAATATTTTCTGGAGCTAAACAATTGTATAGCTTTTGATTAATACCAATGACTTAAACAGGAGCATGTTGCATAACCCCTACCTGATGTAGCTAAGCACGTGGCCGTGATATTTTGCTGAGTTCAATCTTTCTTTAATGTGAACTATGTGGTTACAGCTCAGGATCTCCGCAATCTCTTATTTGTTTTAATGACAAAACGTTGCTGTCCAAAGAATCCCCAAACTTCCCAAGATCAGAAATATGCAACCTTATGGATCTTGGGCAGGGGTGTTCTGTATCATCTCATCAGCTCACCATCCAGAACAAAAAGCTGACACAAGACAACACAAAATTGCAGAAAAGAGAGGCCTACAGCGCTGACATTTCACCAGGTATTTAGCACTCTGAATCACAACAGGTCTTTTGGTACTATTAATGACGCTTTGAAAAGTTACTTTTGCCATTGTAGGTGCCTACATTTGTTTTTGGCTTCTTTATATGACAAAGAACATCAGACACTAAAACTAAACTTTAGGCTAAAACTACAGACCCAACGTATTCACGAGATTTATAATTATAAGGAAAACAACACAACAGACTAATGTATCGAAAGCTATTGTATAATCAAGTGTTCAAACTTTCTTCAAAGATCTAATGTTAGTGCCTCTTCACTTCACAATGCCATCTCACTGTTGCAATGTGGAAAACAAATATCTGCCACATCAGAATTCAGAACTATTTGGCTTGCAAAGCCCACTAGAGTAACATATCTCTATACAGGAATTCAACAGTCAAGATTAAAAATGTTCACACAGATGAAATATTTGACTACGCACTTTATCAATTTTACTTTCTCAGGAAATTGCGAACGTTAACTGCACATTTCTAGGATTTGGAGAAGATTGTCCTATCTCTTCAAGTGATCTACACGTGAAATTTCTTTGCGTCAAGAATACCTCTTTACATGGATCTGACAGCTTCATGTGCTCCTAACTTTTTGATTTCTGGAGACAAGTTCCTGTTGCAGTTGTTACAATCATAGTGAAAATGGACTGTTACTAATTTCATCAACCGATTTTAATATTAGAGAATTTCATGCACCAAAAATGGATTATAAAAACAATAACTACTGACTTAAAATGGCTGCTGTGATCACCTGACAAATCCATCAACTAGCATGGAATATACAAAACTGGTTACATCGGAATTGCCATTTTAATTAAGAGTTACTGAATCTTAGTGAGGTGTCAAGAAATTCATGTCTAATATTTTATTCACACTTGCATGATAAATTGACGGATGAAAGGTTGCCTACACCTATCCAGCTTGGAATGAAACAATAAAGCAGACACCAGAATCCAGAAAGGAGCTGACAATCAACAGCAATAACACAGTGTGGAGCCGGAGGGACACAGCGGGCCGACCCGAAATGTCAGCTTTCCTGCTCCTCTGATGCTGCCTGGTCTGCTGTGTTCCTCCAGCTCCACACTGTGCTATCCCCGACTCCATCATCTTCAGTTCTTACTATCTCTGACAATCAACAGCAGCACTTGAGCAACAAAGGAGAGGGTCCAACATGGTCCAGTAAGAGCAAGGCCACTGAAAACTCTTTGCATCTGCCATCTCTCAATCTCTGTCAAGCTCAAAAACTAGCCAATAAGAAAGCAACTTGGAAAAACCACTTGCAGGCCGACCCGAAATGTCAGCTTTCCTGCTCCTATGATGCTGCTTGGCCTGCTGTGTTCATCCAGCCCCACACGTTGTTATCTCAGATTCTCCAGCATCTGCAGTACCTTTTATCTCTGTTCACCAAGAACTCAAGGTTATCTGACAGCTTTGTCACTCCTGAAGAAACAACTCAGCAGCAGTATAGCTGGGACTAAGATTACACATTTATAACTCAAGGACTCTAAAAACTTTAGCCTAAAATGGCTTTACCTTCATGCTTGTACCGGACAGCTTTCCCCTCCTTGCACAAAGGCTTGTTACCTAGGTTTGTGTATGTATGTACAATGTCATCTTTATTTATTTTTCTCAGGTTTAAAAAGTAATAAAACATTCTCTCGTTCAAGAATGCCTTGGAATTGGCTCTCTATTTTTGATCTGATTATCTCAGTTTAATTGATACGTGCTAACTTAGGGATAAAAATAGTTTTTTGTTTTGAAAAGCTACTGTAACTGACAGAGATGGAGTTTAGAAAGGAAGCTGATCACACCTCCTCACCTGGTCATAACATAATTCAGAAATGATTTCTTTTGAGGAAATGGATATATTGGGGTAATTTTCTCTTATGATGGGGGTGGAAGGATGGTGGTAGTGAACCAATTATCATGATGCACCCTGTTCTATTTTCCTTTCCACTGTCGTCAATGAGTAGTGCGTGAAATGAGTGGCCAATCAGCGACCTCCAAGTTATCACTCATGCCGAAAGTGAAAATGGCTTCCATATGTCTAGACAGCATTGTTAAAATCACTGGTCTGAGCTCAAAGACGAGATAGCCCTTATAGAAAGGGGATAAGAGCTACAGTCAGAAGTCTACTGTGGTGACTAAAATGCTATGCAAAAGAGAATAAACAAAATCCTAAGGTTTACAACAAGACTTAGCCCTCCTTGCACCACCATAATGGCTGCTGTACTCTTGTGAACCTTAATTAAAATCATTACAATAGATGTGATGATTCCTTTGATAATCATGTTATCTGGTTGGGCAAAGTTAGGAACAAAAACGGAAGTTGCTGGAAAAGCTCAGTAGGTCTGGCAGCATCTGGGAAGAAAAAATGTCAGAGTTAATTTTTTGAGTCCGGTGACCTTTCCTCCGAACAAAGTTAGGAAAGTAATCTCAGAGATAAATGTTACTGTGCTTTTCTTGCTCTCTATCAGACTAAGAATTAAATATTTTCCAACCAAAATTATGTTCTATTTGTGTAGTAAATATAAGGTTTTTAGCATGTGTTATTCATGATTCTACATAAGCATACCAAGTTAAAATTAACCCACAGTCTGAATAATGCAAAGGTGTCCTTAGACTTTATGGATCGCCCCTGTTTTATGTTATGCTGGAGATAGACAGGGAAAGAAATACTGACTTTGCCCATTTTCTGTTGTTCAGATCTTTTCGTTTGTAATTTTTAATCAGCATGCATTTTTTGTACGATCTTCATGGCTTTAAATTTTCAACTCATTAACAAATTTCTAGATGCTTAAATAGGTTTTTTTCTAATTCTGTACGTTGCACATCTGTTGCCAGCTTCATATATGAAGGGCTTTCCCTCAAAAGAAAAGCAGTTAATTTTCTTTTTCTTTGGTATTTTTACTTTTGTTTGATGAAATGATTGGGTGGCCCTGCCAGACAGATTTAAGGTCCGTTAGTCCCAAGTAATATTCTTCCTTCGGATTCTGCAGTCAGCAAACCTCCTTTCTGCCTTGCTGGTCACAGCAAACCAATTCAGAAGATTGATTACCTTAATACTGCTGTGGCTTTGACTTTGAACCATGACCTTTCTATATAATCCAAGGTTAGGAGCTACCAACCACGACAAGCATGAGGGAGCAGCAACACTCATCAAAGGAACATAATGATCATTAATTAACACAGGCCCATATTTTTCCACAGAAAGGGCTCTCTAACTAGGATGCAGGTAGCAGGGAAATGTCAGAGGGACCTTCAGTGTAGTTATTAATTGATGCTAAAGGCTTTCCAGTTTTCAGCACTGTTCACACTCACTCCACTGCATTTCACAGTGCATTGTGCTGGAATCCCTTTCAGGAATGACAGAGCTCAGCATGCTTGGCTTTCTTAGCTATTCTTTTATTAGAATTGCGGAGATAATTTTCTTTCAGACATCACAGACAGGGAACAGTGATCCTATTGTCTGAAACTGTGTCTACATAGAGGATATACCATTAACCCTTAGCATTCACAGAACGACCTGGTCCTAAACATGTGCTAAATCAGCCTGCTTCTATGTCCAAGTTCGAACAATGTTATTTTTAGTCCATTTGTCCCCTGCAAAGCTCATAATTTCACTTTAAGGATAATGGAAATTTGCGATTGTTCTTAGCTCACACATGCAATTCTGTGACGTCAGGACTACTGAAAGCTTGTCATTCTTTTATAACATCCATTTCTATTCTCAAATGGCCACCATAAGAAGAGTACTTTTCATTTGCAATAATAAATTATAAAATAATTTGTTTATGATAACTAGCCTGTAAACATCACCTTGATAATACACTATAAACATTTACTTTGAAACAAACTTAGCATTGCATGTTTAGACCATAAGATAAATTATTAAATTCAAATTCAATAAAATGTGAAACTGTTGGGAAAATATGATACCACTATATTATGTTCAGTTCTGAAACTCACCATCACTGCTGAAACGATAAAGAGCAGAGACTCAGCCTCAGTTTAAAGATGCACATTATCTTGCTTGCTTGGGCTGTGTTATGTATCAAGATGATACAAGCGTAGATCAAAGGTTTGATATCATAGAAGTTATGATAATAGATTCATAATCTCTTGGATCTGGGTTTTTGTTCCACAGCAGTGAATGGATTCCACCTGAAAGGCCAGTTCTCAATTTCAGGGTTTTGACAAACAATGCAACATCATGTTCTCAGGAGAATCTCCAGGGGGAAAAAAATGCTGTCACAGGGAGTCACAGCATAGCAGAGGCAGGCAACCTGTTATAATCTGAATGTCAACTAATTCTGTCAGGAAAATTTTAGAAAGTCCATGCTATTAGTTATAAGCCTAAACAAGACTTTAAGGAAATAAGGCACTTTGATGAAAATGATAAGGACGGGGGCTAATTGAAAAGGACTGAGGGAAGACAGATCCACTTGGACTTCCTTCCCCTTTTCCACAAATTCTTGCACTCTAAAAGCTTCTATTTTGATGTAATTCATGGTTTTTGTTAAATAGCAACTCAGATGCCCAGAGTTCTTGATTTTCAGCTCTGGTTGGCCCTTAAAATGCAATCCATATCCGGACAAACCTTCATTTTGAAAAGCCCATGTCCTGTTTATCAACAGGCTGGATTCCTGCAAGATTTAACTAGATTCCTTTAAATGCCAGCATGCCCTATGAGATTGTGAGCAAAATATTTGAATCTCTACTACATTTTTACCTGAAGAAGCTTAGTTTCCATCATCAATGGTTCAACCTATTTTCTGACCATGATGGCAGTGTGGTAACCATTTGATCCTACTTATGTACTTTGATGTGAGCAATTCACACTAGCATTACAAGACTTCTGCTGACACATTATTGCCTCGGACTCAGACACAATATAACATTCTTGGAACAGGTCAACGTTGCAGGGAATATGTGAAAGGAACATTTCCAACTGATTTGGATTATTTAATAATTCCTTTGAAATTAATACTTTCTTCCAAAATAGCTGATTCTGTCCTTAATGATCCATCAAATTTGCAACATGCAATTCCACTGGAATATTAGCAGATCAATGAGTGGATATGGAAGAAAAGAATGTTAATCACAAAGGAGCAACAGTCACCACGTAGAAAGTGGACTGGAATCTAATCCAGCTAATTAGCCATACATGTTCAGATAAAAAGATAGACAGTAGAGCATTGCCAAGCAAAATAAGCAAGCTGAGAACACAGAATACAAGGACAAAACAAGTAAATGGGAAGCAACGGTGAGTAAGAAATAAATAGATTTTGTGGCTGAAGTGATGCATGAAATTTAACAGGGGTAGATCCTGTAGGAGTAACAAATATGATCAGAAGGAAGATGAGTAAAGAAAAAACTTTCAGGGTTAAAGGTATTCAAGAAAGGGAGGACATAGGCTGGAATGTAATGGTTTTTCAAGGAATGGCAGTGGCATTTGCAAAAAGAACGTTGGAAATTACAACCAGGGCAGGATTTTTCCTGTGGGCTTCTGAAACCAGCAATCAGGTTAAACGTGGGCTAGAAACCTACACAGTGTGGAAAATGGTCATACGTTGTGACTCTTCCCAGGGCAGCCAATGAATGACCGGAGGGCAGGCTCACGTCTTATGAAGGATGATGTGTGGGCTGTTGAAGTTGGAGGAGCAATTACAGATCTTCCAGCTTGAAAGGTATAACAGGCTGCAATGGAATGTAAGTAAAGGTACTTGAAATGAAAAACACTGTTTTGAGGTAAAGTCACCACTTTATGGGGACAGAGCCCCTCGTCAGGATGGATAATGACTGCAGCGGCACCCACACTAATACCACAGTCTTCCAGCCTCAGAGATAGCAAGAACGGCAGATGCTGGAGTCAGAGACAACACAGTGTGGAGCTGGAGGAACACAGCAGGTCAGGCAGCATCAGGGGAGTAGGGAAGCCGACATTTTGGGTCAGGACCCTTCTTTTCCGATGCTGCCTGACCTGCTGTGTTCCTCCAGCTCCACACTGTGTAGTCTTGTAGCCTGCCTGGAATACTGCAGCTCCTTCCCCTGCTCACAGAAAACCATGATGTGGAGGTGTCAGTGTTGGACTGGGGTGGACAAGGTCAGAAATCACACGACACCAAATTATAGTCCAAGAGGTTTATTTGAAAACACAAGCTTTCGGAGGCTCAGTCCTTCTTCAGATGTTACTGAGAGAGGAAGTATCGGACACAGAATTTACCAGTAAAAGATCAAAGATTCACACCATTGATGAGGATGTACTAAACAAACCTAAGATGCTTTAAATCTTTAATCAGTTAGAAGGTTTTAATTGATTAATATGTACATGTAAATCCCCGATTTCCTTTCAAGTCATGGTCCTGAGAGAATTAAAGATTTTATCAGTGTAAAGTTAAGGTGACATTTTAGGCCAGGCAATACATGATAGGTGCGAGACCTTTTTTTAGAATGTGTTTGCGTTTTATTTTGGAGTCAAAGTGATTTTATTTCTAAAGTAGGAATTTATAAAACACTACATTGACTGACTGTCTATAAATTGTGTGGTTTTTGAACAAAATAAAATGTATCTGCAAATATAAATTCACCCCATAGATTCGAGTGTGTGTGTGTGTGTGTGTGTGTGTGTGTGTGTGGTGTGTGTGTGTGCGCGTGATCGTGTGAGGGGGGGAAGAGAGTGTGTGCGAAGGGGGAGAGAGAGAATGTGTGTGTGGCACATGTGTGAGGGAGAGTGAGAGAGAGAGAGAGAGAGAGAGAGAGAGAGTGTGTGTGTGTGTGTGTGTGTGTGTGTGTGTGTGTGTGTGTGTGTG